>JAPYZO010000129.1:0-36195 GCA_030522905.1 Torymus flavipes | reverse complement strand
CGCGAGGTTTCTTTTTTTTTTTTTTTTTGTAGGGTTGAGCGTGATACGAGGGAACCTTCGGGTGTGATTCACATTGTCTGGGCATTCGATAAATCAAACGTAATAATAATTGTTTCACGTAGTTTCATGCGCGTTTCATCGATTGGTTAAAATTAAATCTATCGCTGGTCTCCATACCGCGACGTGCTGCCAATACTCCGACAAAGCCGAGCGTTAGAAAAAATAACTAAAGCCTGACGTAATATCGAATCAGTTTTATTCATATATATAGTTCAAGGGTGAATGGGAAATACTGTAGTGCGAGTTTTTATCCCCCCAGCCGCGCGCAAAACTTTTTTGTACCCCAGTCGATTTTGAGCTGAGAGAGAGAGAGAGAGAGCGGCACTCAAATTGCTACGAATTTCCAATTTACGACGGCCAAACTCGAGAGAGCGCGCGAGTATACAGGGATGTGGGTCAATCTGAAATTTCGAGAGTTTTTCAATCCCTGTTCATAGAATAGTTGGCGCGCGTGTATATGCGAGTTTCCAAGGGGAAAACAGATTGCAAAATTAGTTGTTTGTAGTGTATACAAGCGAAATAATATATACATTTTGGAATAATTAGGTTACGTTTAGCTTAATTTTGGCGTACATCGAGTTAATTACCATCGTGCATCGTTGTTACGAAAAATCAATTTCACCTAAAATCTAGTAAATCCGCAGTATATGCGTTCTATTCGCAACTATTTCACGTCCGATAGCAAGAAAAGTTCGTCAATAATCCCGCCGGATAAAAGCCCTGCAAACTTCCAATTTTACAGAGCATCGCTAATTGCCGATAAATTCCATCGCGATCCGACGCGCGCGCGTACCCTTAAAAAACACGTGTAGGTACCGAGAAATTTCGAGACCGGCGGAAAGGCAATTTTCAAAACAAAAAAAAGAGCGCGTGGGCTAACAACTATCGGCGAAAAAAGAAGCCAATATTCCGCCGAGGCTGCGCGCCTCTCTTATCGGCGTGGGGGCAATTCGTTTTCCGCCGTGCGAATTTTCCACTGCGGCACAGCTGCGAGGCCGATCGAGGCCGCCTGGATACTTTTCCGGAGAAGTTTGGGAAAACTCGGAGGAGAGAAGGGGATATACAAGTGGGGAGTGTGTGGAAAACGACCTATTTGATGTTTTGCAGATTGGATAATGTTTTAGGAACGGTTTCAAACTTGAGTATAATTGCACGAAAAATTAGTAGAAAGATTTAGCTTTGCTTCGGATTGTTTTCTATAATAGATTATTGTGAAATTGGGGAAAATTTATTTGCTCAAGCGGGCGGAGAGAAGTCGCGAAAAACTCGGCCAAAGTTCGAAAAGTGACATTACGAATACATATACACGGACGTATATTCGTCCCAGACTCGCCGTGTCTGACTATAGGCACAGAACACGTATTATTCCGATATTACTCTTTACCTCGTTGTCCCCAAACTTTAACAATTTCATCCCTTAACTTTCTCTTCAACCAAAAAAAAAACAAATCATACGCAATCTTCTACACCACATTCGTCCTAAAACACAACGCATTATACACTCCAGCTATATAATCGCTCATTGTCAAGCGCAAAGAGACGAAAATCAGCCGGCATCCAGCCATCCGGAAAAAGTAAGGAACGAGTCTGCTCCTTCCGCGCGCGAAATGTGTCTCGCTCTCTTCAATTAACATTCCACGACGGTTTTCCCACGCGTACATATACGCGCGCGCTTTCCCTTGTCTGCGCGCGCGTAGCGATATACTCTTTTAAACGCCCGTATATATACGCGGGCGTCTCTTTCGCGAGGCTAATGAATTCTTTTGCTAATTCGAACCGAGAGAGAGAGAGGAACGTTATATGGGGGTTGGGATAGCGGGGGCAAAGGAATTCGGGCTTTTTTGCTACGACGATGAGGTTTTGGGGGGTAGAGGTGAAGGAAATTAGTGAGTTTGAATTAAAAGAGGGTCTTAGCAGAAGAGACGAAATTCAAAGTAGTTGCGTTGAATGATGGAATAATAATGAAAATGATTAGATCGTATAATATGTGTACTCGCGTAATGCTAGAAGGCCGTTTACAATGTGGAGAGAGCGAGTATTTCCCGAGAAAAATTACATTACTTGAGAAAGCATTTTACATGCAAATATGTTTTAAATGTTTCGTATATACCGGACTACGGATGACTTTTTACTTTGCCCGAGCCAGTTTAAAACTTCTCTCCGCGATATGCATTTTAAATAGTGAGGCTAATTTTCGTCATATTTTCGAATGGTTTGGAAGTTGTCGCTGAAAAGCTGTTAGAGCAAGATATATTATAAAGTGTAAAATTTTTCGTTGTACTTGAAATCCGATTAACTTGCATTTTTCTTACTTTAAAGTAGTCGTAGAAAGCAAAAAATTACGAACTAAAACCCATAAATAAATATACTAAACGGTCATTAAAGAAAAACCCTCAGGTCACAAAGCACTATCAAATCCATCGTATCATCATCTTACAATCACGCACGTATTCGCAAAAACGTAGCCCAATTCTTGCCAAATCCATCCGCACTGTAGCCTCCCAAAAACACGCGCACACCTACTCCACGCGCATTTACGTCCCGAAGACAAAGTTCGCTCTCTCTTTCTCTCGCGCGGTCGGCAAAACCTCGGCCGCAGAATGCGACGTTGATTATTAATAGCGTCCCATAGCGCGCGCAAAAAGCTTATCGCGCGGTACGTGCTCGCGCTGTAGGTATCTGATAAATATTTATACCTATATGTGAACTTGAAATTGAATAATTTTGAAGTAGTTGTAGAGTTAAGGTTATTAATAACATTAGTAGAGTTTAGATAAAGTAGTTATTCGCGATAATCAATCATTATAAAAAAAGGTTTATTGTTAGGTTATCGTCTTACATCCTATAGTGCAATTTCCAATATTTGTGTACCAGTATGATGGCAGGAATAGCAAATTAATTCATTAAATATGCACTTTAATAACATTCTTGTTGACATAATTACACTTAGATAGAATTTGTGTCACATTTTCCAATCGGTTTAACTACTTGCAGGCACTTCAATGCAGTATTAAAGTCAACATATAATTTATTCACCTTTATGTAACTATTCGCATATAAGAGTATTAAAACACAAATATATTATATATATAAAATAATGTTGATTAATGAAAAAGATAAATAACGTGTGAAAATTTTGAACAAAAAGGCATCCATCGCGCATTTACATTACCTTTACACTAACAGCCACGCGAGAGCTCGTGCCATTCATTATATGTGTTTACCGAGGGAAATCTCGCGTATTGAAAATTAACACACACGCCGATAACTCAAATAACCCAACCATCAGCAGCTCTATTAATAAATCCCGGCGTGTACTTTTAATTTTACAACCAATCGATGAAAATATTCTCGCGCACGCGTTATTCCTACATATGCGCATATCGGAAAATCCAATGATCGTGATAATTAGTGCCGCGAGTCTATTAATAAAAAAAAAAATTAACAACAACAGTGCGCTCGCGGAATCCTTTCTTTTCACCCTCCATTAAACGCGCACGCGTGTATGAAACTATATGGAAATTTTTTCCGGTCGCCGAGCTGTCCTATATAACGCCGTCGGCTTTCGATTTGTAGTACGCGGGCAGTGAGGAATAAAAAAAAAATACTAAGTGAGACAAATGAAACGAAATACTCATCATGTGTATACGAGATATACCTAACTTTTCGCAAATACTCAGCTGTCGAAAGCATTCAAGGGAGGGATTATATATGCGTGCGTTGGGCACGTAGATACATATATACGTATATATGGGTGATTCGGTAAGAGAGAGGATTAATTATCTTCGCGACTGTGATAAAGGAAATCGATTATTGGATTACAACGTCGATCGAGGAAGGAGGAGAACAGGGAGTGCAGAGAAACTTCAGGGCCAGTGCTTTTTAGCTTTAACTATATCTATAATTTATATATTATATTAATACCCTTTTATAGAGGGACATTTCAAGTATTCGTAGATATAGTACGCAGAATATATTAAATAAGTTTTATTTTTTTTACATATACATAGATTTATATATATTTTATTTTTTATACGATATTTTTTTATGGGATACATATATATATATTTTTATACACCGAGAAAAAGATTGTTTTTTATTATTCATATATAAGAGTTGAGATTCTATGCATACGTAATAGCACTTACCGATGTATTTTTGTAAACGTTTATTGAAATACTTTTGTATTTTTATTGTATAACTATTTTTGCACCGTATTTTTTTGAATAAAAAATAAAATTATAAAAATATGGTCAGTTATTACCTTTTGGTCGTTATAGTAGGCTTTGGAATTTGCCTTTACATCTTTCAATAACTTTGCGATATAATAAATTGGTTTCAATAGGATACAGGATTCCAATGGAAACGACCAATGGAAAACGAAACTATACGAATTTTCAAATGGTTTTGGACAGCTTAAACACTCGTCAAGTAATTGTATAGGTAAAATTATTTTCACCAAGCTTTACCAAGAACCATCGCTTTAGTACTTAATAAGAAGCAATTCAACATTTCTCAAATTGCCGACTCTGTACGCGAACGGACCATTTTACCGGATTTAAAATAAATTTTTTTATCTAACGAAACGTAATTCACAATTTGCATAAAGAGGGGAAATTTAAACTCTACCCCGGCCACGCGCCCCAATTTTCTTGTAACACTTTTGACGTCCAATTTGTAGTTTAGACTATACGAATCACTTCTCAAAAGTGAAACTGCGATCTTTACAACGAAATGTATTAAAAGTATTACAACACAGATCCTTCTGGCAAAAACTTTTCAAAAAAGCTTCTAATTAAATGCAAATCGTCGTACATAAAGCATCCTGCCAATCGACATCGATCCTCGTCGCCAACTAAACGACGAAAAAAAAAGAAAGAAAACCGCAGAAGCCGCACACATAATTCAAGTTTCTCTCTCTCACTCTAGCTGCAAGCTATATACCCCGAAATCGAAGCCATTGTCGCTGCCGGCAATTACGTCCCTCACCCGGGCTATTTACAAGTTGGCCAAATCTAATTGGCGAACTTTCGCTCGCTCTCTTTCTTTTTCTATCGGTTGCTATTTGTCTCTCTCTCTCTCACACACGCTCTGCTCTTCTTCTTCTTTCAGTCGAAGCTGAACTGCGAGGTCCTGGACGACGGACTGGCGTTCGAAGTGCGATGGGCCGTCGCCGGGGACAGCATAGTCGTGCAGCTCGTGGGAAAACTCGGTAAGTTGTTGCTCTAGTGTGGGTGCAGTGTTTGTGTGACCTTTAGCGTATATACGTGAAAGTAGCAGTGTTTACTGGATATTTATAAACTTTTTTTTTTATTACTAATGCGTATATTTCTCTTAAAATGTAATTATTTAATATCAGTATAGGATAAAGATTCGTTCGCGAATAGAATTGTTATTCTAGAAAGTATAAACACACGCGTTGAATATTGTTTGTCGGTAGAGGTGAAAATTGGCTTTTACAAGCGACTTTCTAAGCTCGAAAAAGCCGCGACGAGGAAAGTTTTTGTCTTTCACAAATGCAAACCAGTCCCTTGCAGGTAAAAGTGAAAAATTTCCATTAGAGCGCGTTAATTGGTTCGCGTCATGTCAAATGTTCAAGTCCCATCAAAGTGGCGACTTTTCGTTATAAGGAAGTTCTCTCTGCGCGACGTTTATGGTGTTGAGTAACAAATACTTTTCCTTATTAAACTCTCGTGAGAATATAATAATTCAATCACCAAACGAGATATGTATGGAAATTTGCATCGATCGAAGATATATAACTTTTGTCCGACGCTTTCTTGGGAAAGTTTAATCAATTTATTATATCTAAAGATGTAACTATAGCTTGTCGTAAAGAAATCAATTTGAAATCCTTTCACCGCCGCATTATCGCGATGTCCCATAATACTTTTCCCCATTGAATAATACATGTACATACATTATTGCGAAACGTCTTAAACTCTTTCATCACTTCATCAACCAATTGTTATACCAAAATAGATCTATACCTAAATCAACAGGATTTTCACATCCCTACATCACACATATCCATATCCACAAGATCTCATTGATCTCCTCATATATGTCACGAAGAATCATCCTCGACCTTCGACTCTCCACTTCCTCGTCTTTCGTCTCTATACTCTCGTATCGATTTCCATCCACTCGCGCGCGCGCGCGCTCTTGGCTCTCGTTACGTAAGCCGATTTGTCTGCGCCCAGCAAAGCTGGGCCATTCCCTAATTAATATCAGCTGCAGCCTACGGGGGTCGGAAATATATGGCAAATTGCCGCGATCGACGGCGGCCGCAACGAATAAAGCGCGGGCTAATTAATGGTCGCGTATATATAGATTTTGAGGAGCGCGGAATCGAGTTTGTGTGTGTGTATGTAGAGAGAAGGAGCTCGCGAAGTATGCAAAAAGGAAGCAAAACAAGAGCGGGCAATTTACTTTCACGAGTTTTTTAAAGTTCCGTTTTGAGCGAGAGATGTATATATACTGTTATTTTTGTTTGGAGCGCCGTCTGGGGAGTGGTTATTTTACTCGATGAGCAGCTTGACGTCGGTGCGCACGGATGAATGCACGGCGAGTTCCCGAATCTGGGCGTAAAATGCGCTTACAATATTTGCATATGTTACACTTATTAATAATTAATGTCGTAATGTGAAAGAGTGTAACGGTGTATTGATTTTCGAATATCACTCATGCTGCATGATGATTTAAATAATAATGGAATCTAATTGTTCATCATGAAGATACGTATTGACGTGCATGAATATTAAAGTAGGGATTGTTAATCCGTCAATTTTGGAATTCTAAATTTAAACTTGTACGAATACATTATGTGGTAAATGTGTCTCTTATATATACTGCATTTGAATAATTAGAAGTTTTATGAATAAAAGATCAATCAAAATATGGAAATTTGATAATGTAACAATTTTACAGTGATATTTAAAAATCTCTTTTCACGTTCGGAATTATTTTACACATATTGCTCTCCAGATCACAATATTACCTTTGCTATACTTCACATTCAAAGTACCGGATAACTTAACCACCCAAAAAAAAACATCAAAACAGCTTATCATAATAACTTTGATCGCGCATCGACGTAAGAAACCGTAATTTAAAAGGGCTCAAAAAAAAAATGACGCGGCTACTTTCTTAACAGGGATTACTTTTGCGCTGCTCCGCGTCATTTCACAAAGTGCACGCGCGCACGGAGAGAGACGAATAAGCGCTCGTCGCGGATGATACGAATATCTCAGTATAACGCTTGAAATATCCGACCAATTATCTTGATTGGAAATTTAATCGGATTATTTTATAATCCGCGGGCAAAAAGGGCAGCGCGCGGAAAGAGTGCTGCAAAAAGTCGTCGGTATAGTACTATACTCGCGTATTGCGATGCAGTAACTTAATATTTCAAGAAGCCGCTTAGACGAGCGAGAAAGAGAGAGACCTGCCTCGCGCGCAAAAGCTGCTTTTAGCAAAATTGTAATTATTGCCCGTTTAATTAACTACTAATTAAGGTTGAAAAAATGGATTCGTAATTGATTTCCCCGTAGCTTTATACTTTGTCGCAGAGTGGAGCAAAAATTAATAGGTGAGTGCCGCTTCTTTCCTGGTGAAATTAATAATATATATATATATATATGTATCGAAAAGGAAGTATATATGAAATGTAATACAAAGCGCAGGTATAATTATAGCGAAAGTCAAAGCTAATTAGCGTTATTCTTAAAAAATCAATACTTCTAGCGTTCCCAAAATTGAAAATTCTGTGTAACACAGCATCCCGAGAACTTTCTAACAAACATGAAATTTTCAACGTTCTCGATAATAATAACACTCTTACTACAAAAACAATTACCACTACAGAAATTCCTCAACCGTGCCATCGTCCAAAAACCATCCTAACAATCGCACCACCTCCAGTTTCCTCCTCTTTTTCCGAGCTCGCATAACTGTACCCAACACCGCAGCGCCTCTCCCAAAGCGCAAAAACGAAAAAGGGCAAAAACGCAGCAACGATCGCAAAAAGCGCGCGATCCAGTTATCCGCGCATCGCGTCCTCGAAAAGAAACCGACAGTCGGCCGGCGTATACATGTATATACACGCGACACCGTTGATCGGTTGCGAAATGCAGCGACGAGGAGAAAGGCGCGCCGCCTGCAGGTTTTCGCCCGCGGCCTGTGCAGCACGTGTGTGTGTGTGTGTGTGTGTGTCTGTGTGTGCGGACACCGGGTTACGACACTTTCACCGGCGCGCGTGTACATGCCGGGATATCTCGTTGAGATAGAGAGAGAGATGCATGTCAGGTTTTTTTTTTGGATACGATGAGTTTGGGATGATTTGGCGGTTTGTTGGTCGATGTTTACGTTTAAATGTGAAGTGAAAGAAGGATGTGTCATCGGGTGTGTGTGTAGTGTATAATATGGAGATCGGGAAGTTATGTTATATGAGTGAATAGAAATCGGCCGGGGGAATCTCTCAATTCGTACATTTTTATTATACGAATTCCGATGTCATTTATCATGACTTTCTCGCGTTTATCCATTGTGTACGGACAACGGGCTATTGTATATACGCGGCGCATTATATATATTATATACTCGGCCGGTGAGAGTCCCCCGGCTCATATTAATTTAACGATTCAATTACATTATGTAAGAGGCTCTCGTCGAACTATTACCCGCGTTACATCAGCGAATATACGGATGACGAAAAAAGCGCGACGATAATATTCTGCGTGCGTGCGTGCGTGCGTGTCGAATTCGCAAATTTATTATATACAATCATCCTTAACTTTTTAATGCTTAAAATATTAGTAGAAACTTGTGTTATTTCTTTCGTTTTTCACATTTAATTTTACAGAGGACAATCAATACATGTCGTTCGGCCTGTCGGCCGACTCGAAGAGGAGCATCATGGTAGGCGGTGACGTCGTCGTCGCCTGGGTGGACAAGCAGACGCTTCAAGGTTACGCAGTTGACTACTTCCTCGATGCCAAGTCGCAGTGCTCCGGTGGTCGCGGCAGCTGTCCCGACGTTAAGGTTCAAGTAAGTCGAATGATCCTTTTTTTTTTAAATTCTCTGATTTTTAAAGATTATTATACATGCATAGATATTCCGTGGATAAATTTTTTGAATTATTCAACCGCCATAATGTTAATGTTTTCATACGTGCGGTGGGTGTATTGTTTCGAAGAAGCTTCGAGACTAATGTAGGTTAAAGTAACGCAAGCCAGACGAATTATTTCCACGCAGTTACCCTTCCCCCGCACCTATGCTCGACTGAGAGTCGGAGAAAAAGTTAATCCATAGAGACGGAGGACTTGCTGTGCGTGGCTGGAAAGTCTCATGAATACGAAAGTTCCATTATAAAAATGTTTTTCCAAAGGTCATTGAATCGAATACGAGGAGCAATAACTCGTATTTTCTCGTTATACATTGATATAAATTGAATTTACTTTAAATTTATATTTAAATGTTTAAAAGAGATGACGTTTGCTGAAATACTTCTTCAAGTGGAAATGTCGTATAAAAACATGTTCTGTTCGGAGGCTACTTTAAATGCATCTTGTCGCTTCGAGAGATCCGGTTTACTTTTCGTTTCTGAAGAAAGTGAAATATATAAAGCGATAAACAAATAAAACTTTTACAAAAACATGTACCTTAAGTAATTCTCGCACATAATTATACTTGCGAACACTTATTACTTAATTCGACAACCACGTTTAAAAATTTCGACATATATCCGAAATAACGACAAACCTACTTTCAGGAAAACACAAACTCCGTGCGCCTCCTGAACGCAGCGATGGTGAACGGTTACAGCATCGTCACCTACCAGAGATCCTTGAAAGCCAGCGACGAGCTGGACCGACCGATCCTGACCAACGGCTCACAGGCGATCATCTGGGCGGTTGGCCCGCTGAACGACAAGAGCGAGGTCAGCTTCCACAGCAACTACCTGCATGGCGACCAGCTGATCGAGTTTGGTCGTCCACCGGCATGGAACTGCCCGATGCCCGAGCTTCAGAACGAGAAGCCTCAGAAGGAGCAGCCCCAACAGCAGCCACAGCAGCAGCAGACGCAGCAGACGCATCAGAAGCTAGTGGCAGCCGATAACAGTGCGGCCGCGCATCAACTGCATCGCGATCAAGAGAGCAGCCAGGTTGGTGTGGAGAGAGACGGGGAGGGGAGAGATAAGGATAAATTGGAGGGAGAGGTTTTTGGAAAGGGGTGATTGAAAGTTTGAAAACGGTAGGGTTGGATGAGTTGGCGATGGGGAGTTGAGATTGGTCGGCAAAATTTCGGGTTGAGATAAGAAGTGTAATTTTTTTTTTTTTTTGGAGATTTATTTTTGCGAAGTTACACATTTTAAGGAAAATGGCTTGAGTTTCTTTGGAAGGATAAGGCTGTTTAAAGTACTATTCTTGATTAATTCGGGGATATAAATCGTCAAGGTTTTTATTAAAAGTCTTACTAAATCTTAAAAATAAAGGTTGAAGAATACTGATACATTTCAAAAGTTTTATGTATGCTTAAAATATTAATTATTTAGTAATCTTTTTAGTAATTAAGAATTTAATTTAAACAAAAAAAAAATAGAAAATTGATTTAAGATAAACTTTTACCTTCATTGACGTATCCCATCTAAAACATTAATATCTTTTCAAAATTCATAAATTATTTTTAAATATTATATATTATATGTCCAATTCATCCCTCAATCGACTACACATTTAAAAACTATAAATTAAAGTGTACATTTTCAACAACACAATATTCTTGTTATGAATACAAATTCACTATACCCTTATAAAGAAATTAAATTCATCTGAAAACCATTTCGAAAACAATTAAATTAACCTCTCCGCTTAATTACCGCAACGCATTTCCTCGCCTGCTTTTTAATCTCTCATCTTAATTCCTCACCCGTGCACAGCAGCTGCCACCGACGACGAGGCGTCCACAGAGGCTCCCGGCTACGCCCGCCCCGGCATCCACGGCCAACGCCTGGGAAATCCCGGCGATTCAGTGCTTCGAGCCCGAAGACGGCGTCTTCTACGCCCAGATGGGACCGACCGGCGGCAAACACGGCTACCCCGCCATCACCGGTAATGTCCCTTAATTAAAATTTGAAAAAAGGAGAGTATAATATTAGAGAATTTTCATATATTAATGCGAGAGCTTTTGACGGAACTAGGTCACGTCGGCTGGGGTATCGCCTGGTACATAAACGGCCTTCTCATCCCTGAGATCCACGTCGTCAGAGGCAAGCAGTACACCTTCGTCGTCGAGGGCGGTGACGATGCCGAGACGCCCGCACGCTATCATCCCTTCTATATCACCGACGATTCCGTTGGTGGTTATCAGCACAAGTCGCCCGAGGAGCGAGCCGTAAGTTTCGATCCTTTTTTTTGGACCTACACCCATGTCGTTTTTATCGACCATACCCGATCATTAATCACGTCTATATAATAATATGAAGACATTTTAGTTGGCATTTCACTCTTGCAGGAAAATATTTTTCTAATATACGTTATTTTAATTTTTGATACAAATAAGTTCTCATATATAGGCGCATTCAATACATAATGATCATTAATTATACTAGAAATAAAGTACTTTACCACGGCTGATCCGAAACAAACTTTAACAGCATGTATTCATAACAGTCGATCAAATTCTAACCAAAATCAACAAACCTCAGCTATAATAAAGACTACAAAAGCAATTACATAACGAAAATATCAATATATGTCAAAACGCTAACGCTCGAATCCGCACTGCAGAACGTGACAATATTCGCTGGTGTGCGCCGTCAGCGAGGTGTGGTACGGCCGACTGGGACCGGCCGACTCTGCAACTGGGTGCCCGATCAGAAACAGCCACCAGCCGATGAATTCAGCTCCTTCGGCGCGTACCAACGCACTCTTACGTTGGAATGTGACCCCGGCGATCCCGGCGTCGTAGAGTGGACACCCGACAAAGATACGCCCAATACAGTTTACTATCAGGTACGTGTGTATGTGCATGCATGTGTGTATGTATCTGGTGTGGCAACTTCTTATCAAGTTGCCGGTGACCGTGGACGTTAAGTGATGTGAGATGTAGTTTGGGAAAAGTAAAAATGGGAATTAAGTGAAAGTGATGGGTTTACAGTGCTGTTATTGATTTACGCTCTTAATAGATGTAGGTACGCCAAAACGTATGGATCTGAAAATCGAGTTGTTTAAAGTAGATTAATATGAATCCGAATTATAGAACCAATTATGGATATTAGTTTCAATGAGTGTAGTTAGACAAAATTAAATTGCAATATTTGATTGAGCTGGAAAAAATGTTGGTATGATGATTAGTAAATGTATACCTGACCAAATCTTAAAATACGAGTATTAAAAAACTTATATTCTATTCTAGTGTTTCACGCATCGTTATCTCGGCTGGAAGATCCACGTGCACGACACCTGCGATTCCCAAAAGGCTGCCGCCAGTGAACAACACGCCGTAGTCGTTGAACCCAGTGCCGATGCAGATATCCAACAGCAGCAGTCCGCGGATCTGGAACCTGAGGCCAGCATAAGGGCGAATCCGAGCAAGGTAACGCCCTCGCCGGAGTTCTTCCAGCGTCACCAGGAGTACAACTCCCAGGATTACGATTACCTGCGCAATCAAGCGAGCAATCATCCATCGCCGCTTCATCATCATCATCATCAGCTTCATCATCATCCGCAAATGGCGACTAATAATAATCCCGCCAAGCTAATAACAGGTCCTTACATGCGCGACCATTATCAGCCTCATTATCATTACAATCATTATCATAATTATAATCGTAATGTACCTCCGCCGCCGCCACCGCAACTAACCCTCATGCCCTCCTCATATGTCGAACAGCATATCGAGGACCAGCGACGCTCGCCCACTAAACTTACCTACGACGCTATCAATTACATAATCCAACGCGAAAGTAACAATAATAATAACGATTATAACCATCATTACCATCATCACCATGCCCATCCGCCCCATTACCATCATCAACCGGCATCACCACCATCCCTGGCTTCTTACGCTGTCCAGGAGCCAAGTAGTAGTAGTAGCAGCAGTAGCTACGCTAGCGCCACCGAGGCCGAATCCCAAAGTACCGAACCCACTAGTCCCGATTTACAATACCCAAAACTCGTTGCAGATCACCACCAAGTAATGAGACGACCCGCGGCGTCCGTCCTCGTGAACCAGGTGGTGGCTGGACCCGGTTCCCCGATGCGCGTCTCTTATTCCGTGCCCGCCGCCTCACCCAACAACCTCATCTACGCCAGGACGCAGCAACAGCAGCAGCAGAAACAAGCTCAAAATAGTATGAGAATGCAACCGCCACCACCACCACCACAACCGCAAATTATGATCGTACCGAAGAGATCCCAAGTCCCGCCTCCACCCGCGTACTATCAGACGGCGCTCAGACGACATCCCCAGATGACAGGTTCGATGGCGTACCAGCAGCAGCAGCAGCAGCAAGCGACAGGAGCCAGCTCTATGCTATCTGTTGCGAGACCACCTGCCTTCTACGAGAGAAAAAAGGCTGTTTACAAAGATAGGTTGCAGGGACCCATGATATCCAGAATGCAAACTCTTGGCAAGCAGGCCTACCATCGTGACCATTATTATCATCATCAGCCAACGAAACTCATGAAAGTCGACCTAAAGCAGCAACAACAGAGAGCTAAGATCGAGGCAAAAGTTGCTCTGAGCGAGGCTCTGTCGTCTGAGCACAAACCCAGCTTGATGAGACCATTGATGATGAAACCAGCCAGGAATACAGGCTTCGATCCTGGATCCATTGTCATCGAGAAAGGATTCAAACCTATTCTCAAGAGGAATTCAAATGAAAATACTAACAACAATAATGATAATAGCAATAACAATAGTGGTAACAAACATTTGGAACAAAGAAGTTTAGAAATGATGATGCAAGATGAGGAAGTTAAAGAGACAGCATCGGATAGGTACAATGATAGCTTTGAACCGGTCTTTATTCCATCTCCACCTGATCGTAACGAAATAAAGAAACAATCCAAAAAGAAAGTTCAACATGTCAGGACAAAATTAAAACTGGATAGCGTAGATGACATGGAAATGGCTGCTGCTGACAGAGAACGATTAGATTTGACCTACCTGTACTTGCCAACCGCCTCGTCTGCCACTGTGTACTCGAAAAGGAGTCCTAAATCGAGTTCATCTACTCACTTATCCCCTGTACCTTCCAATTCCAGCCTGAGTTCCGAATCGCCGGATGATCCAAGACACAGTAATTCGACTCTAGAAGTACAGTCAAAGACTCACGAGTCCCACACGAATTCGAGGCACCTGATGCTCAAACGAACAAAGCGGTCAGCTCAAAGCCAGATGAAAAGTGAAAACTGGGACGCCACGTACAGGCGCAGCCAAGACCAGGATAGTCACAAAGACAATGCAAGGCACGATCACGACCATGACACCACGGGACACGACGACCACAACCAGAGCCAGAAGAGCCACAGTAACGGCCACAAGCCCACTGACCAGACGTATCAGGCCAGCACCGGGGAGATTATTTTGGCCAACGTCGAATACATCGTCCTGACCGTCATTCTATACTACGCGCTCTGAAGAAAGACAACAACATGGTCATCATCGTCATCGCGCAACCTGACTGATCGTTTATTTCTCTAATTATTGGCCTCCTTGTCGTCCGATCGCGCGAAATAGGGAGCATACGCGCGGTTATCCAGACGCTTCATCGGTACAGCGTCCGGTGAGGGCTTTTTTTATCAATCTCGGGACAGCGACGATAATCCCTTCCCCCGTTGATTTCGACTGAAGATATGCCTGGAAGGTGGAATTCTATATATTGACAAGAAACTCGGAAGATTTCAAATCAAATGTAATCAATGTAGCTTATTCCTCTTGTATTCCGTAAGGACATCATAGTTTCGTGGCGTGTACTTTATCTTTCTAGTTATTTTTTTTAAATCTTTTTGTATAACTAGCGGAATTTACAGACTTATGAGCTTTTTTTTATAAAAGATGTACTGTGTGATCTTTCGTTGTATATGAATAATCTTGTTGCCGAACTGAACCTTATATATATATATGCAAGAATGTATTTTTATTGATAAAAGAAAATTTATTGTCACTAATTATTATTGATGTAGGTGAGAAGGATATACAATGGAAGATCAACAAGAGAAATTAACGACTTACGTACAAACTAGTAGTCGTAGTGAAAAAAAAAATGATTTATTTGTAAGAATCATAATAATGAAGTAGTAAGTAACAGGAGATTGTTAAGTTTGCAGACTTGTCACATTGTACATAGATGCAGAAGAGTGTATTTGTTAATAAAGTATTAAGTGATATAAACGAAAGCTTTATTTCTTATGATGTATCCCTACTTTTATTTTCAGACGCTTCTCCTTTGCAATGGCGCTTTTTATTTCTTTCCTCCTTAGGTGACACGCGATTTTCGCGGTTCGACGGTAAAAGGAAATTTTATGATCGCATCGGATTGAAAGTCTATACGACTATCTCTGTTCTCACAGATCGAAGAAAGATTGAGCTTTCTCGACTTGCAGTTTCAACTTTACTTTAATACTTTAGACTTCGATCGTCAAAGAAAACTTTCATTGACCTTCTTTCCACAACTGCCAGCATCAATCCTAATTTTGTTTTGATCTAATGCCCCTTTTCAATTAAGGTCATTCGTCACCCATGTTTTTAAACAACTAAAGAAAACTTTTTTATTTGCAATATCCTTTTTAAAATTTTTATTACAGAACAATAACATTGAATTATGTTAGTTTTATTAAATTAAAAAAATTATTTACTCTTTGGTCGATACTAATGGTATTTATAAAACTATATAAATAAAAATAATTTAATTTATATTCTTTACAAAAAGTAATCAAATCACGTTTAATTTTCATTAAAAACATTACTCGTAGCCTTAATTTTCTGATGGTTTGCCCTCTTAATTGGTTTACGCTTATTAACCGAAGGAATACCAACAATGTTCTTCTGTGGCCAAGGCGGGTTACGATGCGACTTCAAGTGATCCAACGGTTTATTCTTCTTATAAGTGTTCCTGTTGTATTGGAGCATCTGACTTAGTCCACCAGTCTTCAACCTCTCTGTGGCCTGTTTCTTACCACTACTGTCATTGCCTTTACGATTATTACTGTCATTAGCGGCCGAGTCCTTCTCTTTACTCTCATCCTCTTCAATACTATCACTATCATTGACGTCATCTTTTGAAACTTCTCCACTATTGTTATCATCAGAACCGCGGTGCCAGTCGTCAAAGTCATTCGGATACTGCCATGTGTCGCCAATGCTACCTTCATCCCACGGTCCATTCCAATAATTCAAAGTTTCACAGTTACACTGCGTCTTGTGAGGACTAAAACCTAAAGAGATTGGTGGCCATTGGACCAAGTAAGGCACTCCCGAGTAATATAAGTAACTTTGAGGTGCGTAAGGCCAGAAGTTTTCACCCGTAAAATGCCAAGAATGCCTCTTTTGCCTATTTTTTAATCCACTTTGTTCATTTGTATTGACTTCGGGCAAAAATCGTTTACGTCGTATAGAACTGAACATTTCGTTCTTCTCTCTAACTAAACCATCTTTCAAAATATGGTCATCAAGTAAATTTTCATTATCCTTTACATCCTCAGCTACGATATAAATCAACAAACCTTGATCTATTGCATCTGGTACCAACGCTATATAAACTTTTTCTTTTCTCCGAACTTTGCTCTCAAAATATTTTTCTAACGTTCCGCGTAATCTACCGTACATAATGAACCTTGCAATAGCATTGATAAAACCTCGTATCTTATCTCTTGGCATAATTCGAAAATAATCCTTCATTTGAAACTTCACCAACACACCAGCCACTTCCTTACCCCCAACCAAACTTCCTCTCCCGTCTTCTACCAGCGCATCCCAATCATCTGGCAAATTCAGCTCCTTTGCTTTTTCGCGCGCTTCCAACTTCGTATCTCCTTCTCTACCGGAGATTATAGCGCTCGTCTTGGTGCTCGCCCCTTTGATGTTCCGCGCTCGGGACAGAGCCGAGGAAATCGATGTTAGCCTTTGTGCGAAGAGTCGCACTGCTGCTGCTGCGTTTCCGCCGGAGACCCGCTGCCCGGCTGCGCCGCTGACACCTGTTCTGTAAGGATATAGAGTGCGGAAAGTCAGTGCGGCACGCAGAAAGTTTGGTATGGTTTTGAGGAGGGTTTAATTCGCTGGGATGGGTGTAAAAGGAAAGGTTTGTTTAAATTGTTTGCTTTCAATGTCAGAGGATTAACATATATTTAGTAGAAAAATGAATGTTCTTAATTCATTGTAGTGAATTAATAAATGGATAATCATGTGCATAATATTTATCTCTACTTGTGAATCAAATATATTAATTAATTAATATAGACTCTTGCTACATGACCATCAAATGTAAAGTTTTGTTTTGATATCTGACTAGAGAACTCATACCCCATTATATGTGCATAATATAATATACTTTCATAGATAAATCTGACGAACAAATAGCATATCTAGGCGATTAATTAATTTTCATAAACGAATCTGTAGAATCATTTTTGGTCAATTAAATAATGAAGAAGAGTTTTTCAACTTAATAATTTATACGCTGGTTAATACAGTGAAATGAAACTTTTATTTATTTTTTGCAAATATAATTGTGATTATAGTTACTTATTATATATTATATTAAAATTAAAGGAGATTTAATTAAATTTTATGTATTTATATACTATTGCGCCAAGTTTAAAACAAAATAGATAAAAGAACCAATATACGTATAAGTACTAAAGTGCTTCATTGCTTTCGTTTCGAATCAATCTGCAATTACGGTACTCCAAAAACAAAACACGGACTTGATCTCCAATCTCAGTGCCAGACCTGACGCAATCAATGCTTCACCTAACGCCATAAACTCGTTACCAATCAGGTATACAAGAGCGCACCAATTTCTCCCGCGATAAGTTCATGCATGCACCACCTATATGCGCGCATTCCAATATGCATGCCCAACTAACAGTACACACTACGCTTACGAACCGAAAAAAAAAGAAACTAATAATTCAGCCAAGCCGACGACGGCGTCGTCGCAGGAAATTCAGCTGGCGCGCGCGAAATTAAATTTCCTCGTCAGACCAGCTTCATGCACACGCCACATTATTATAACACATGCGAGACGTATGCAACGTCACATGTATATAATACGTTATGCATATGTGTTCCCCCCATTTGTACTTGTCTCTCGCGCGGGCGTGCAGCAAGGCGCGGAAGACGGTGAAATTCAAGAGGCCGGTTTTTCTTACTCGGAAATTCTTGCTGCTGCAGCGGCGACGGCGAGGATGACGAGTAATTGGAGGAGGCAGTAAAGGTGACAAGACCGGCTGATTCGTCGGAGCTGCTGCATATTGATCTACCGTTGTATATGCGCACTGTATATAACATGCGCGCTTGTCGCGCGAGAGAGATTTTCGAGCGACTGTTCGTTTCCCTAAGATTAACCGGGTACGCGTGAAACTACGTGTATGTATATATAGGTATACATATAAGCTGAACTGCATGCATTCGAACGGTAAGCGTATAATTCAAGCTGTGTAGGTGAAATCAATTGTGATGCCTATTCGTTATCGCTCTGGGAGGGAATTTGATTAGACGCGACGATTGTGACTAATTACGCGCCGTTTTGATCCCGCATTAGCAGCGAACTCGATGCGGGAATTGTTGGCATGCAGAGCGCGGGCGTCGCCTTTTTCCATTCGGTTTTAAAATCCAAAAGCAGTTCGCTAAGTATCCCTGGTGCAGTTGTTGTAAGTACTTGATTTACAATCGGAAATGTTCCAGAGGAATTTTCATCGGGTTTTTGGCTTTATTTATCAAACAGGATTTAATTTCTTTTTGAACTATGCTTAAAAAATTTACTTATAAAATAGGATTAAATCGGATACAATCTTTTATTTAATACAGCTATCAAAGACCTTTTTTTTATTTATCTATTTCACCAATTAAATTTACATAGGTAAATGCAATAAAAGTATATGAGATATTTGTATATAGGTTGGCAAAATGAGTGAATTCAAAACGGAAGCCATGATTTTATTGTACACATATCTCTACCTAACATAAATTGAATACTTACAAATATGTAAGCACATACCTATCCAGCCACACCTATTCGAAGCTCTTTAAATCTTCGAAAATCGACAATATTATAACATTGACACACAATGCGAAGAATTTTTATGACATAATAGTTATGTCAAAAATGTTTGGACAATGTTGTGGAAGTGTAAAAACAATAGGACTAATTTAGATTCAAATTTCAATATTAATACAATAAAACAAAATTATAAATTTGAAAGTAATAATTTGTGATAATGAGGTTTAAAGTCAAGGTTTATGATTATCAAGGATTTAATTAAACACTTAAGATATTCGTAATTATTTTATTTCATTTATACATAGAAAAGAAAAACAAACAAACTTTATAAAACAATTTGCACATTAACTACTGTACAGGACTGTCGCTCCTAATTTTTATTTATCATCTTAGCATTAGAAGACGCTTAGAACAGATCTATTGACGCTTGTTCTCGCTCGATTCATTCTCTCTATAAAGTTCTTTAAAACGACACAAGAAAACATCATGGCTAGTACCTAAATAGAAATTGAACGAGGTTGCCTGTTCGGCTGAAGGACAATCAACAGCAGCTGGAAATGTTGAGAAATACGTATGTGGTACAGCTATTCAAGGCTATAAAAACTGCAGGGGCAGTGTCTAAAAGTTTTTAAGATTGAAAGCACTATTTAAGTACCACTATTCCGTTCAGGGTTTTATAAACTATTTATATTGGGACATTTTTCACAAAATAAATCTACTTTTTATTCGTCTCTTCTATTACATTAATAATGATGATGGTATTTATGACGATAATAATAGTAGTGAATCGATTTTTGTATACATTTTGTAATATTATCAGTAGTATTATGCTTGTACTAGAACACAATACATAGATTGAATTTGAACACAATTGATATATTACTTCCTAAATATAGCAAAAATGACATTTGTCTCAAGATATTGAATGACAAAGTCAGTATCATCAACTTGAAGTAACACTAATTGCACAGAATTCAAACGAAAAGAAAATTTCTTCCTTGTTGAACAATAGAACATAATAATATGTTTCCTAAATCGTCGTGAGAAACATTTTTTCATAATTAGATTTTTTATTTACAAAAAGTCATAACATTTTCCTTAAATTAGAAATAAAAAAATAAATTGGAGTAATTTGGAGACCAATTTGTTTGCCATTGATTTCACTTTTTGCATTTAATTCATTTTTCGGGTTTAAAATTGATTTTGCCTTGAAAAGATTGAAATTTTCTATAAACATCAGCATTTCAAAGCGTAGTATTAATAAACATATTTTTATTTACAAGACATATAATTGCCGAAGTAAAAGTGACGACCATCGAACATCCTCATCTCTAGCTCATCAAAAACAAATAAAATTCAGAGATAAATCATCGGAAAAAGTCCATTAAAACTTTATACTTGAGCGTACTATAAGAAAAGCATTAAATATATTGTAGTTATTTTATTAAATGAATAATATTTTTCTTTTATCTTTTGGTACTAAAGTATTTTTTATTTATATCTATGAATAAAGAATTATATATACAATTTTGTTGTCAATTATGGAAATTTAATTGGGTTTTAATATTTTGAAGATTAACAATTTATCTCAAAATTTAAATAAATAATTATATAATGACTGTATGCCTGCTTTATGGTTATATTAAAAATATGTAAAAATATAAGTTTCCATTTCGATAAAAAATACCTTTAAAAAATAAGATAAAACAAAAGCTATTACAGTAGGTATTTTAATATAGTTTTATGAAAAATAGAATTATTTAAATTAATGACTTTTCTTGTTTATACATACCATACGTATTAATTTTATAAATATTTTTACTAGGACAATGATATTTGTTTGTATCATCGAATCTCTCGTGAAACTCGTATAACACAATCAATTTCCGCCGTATTGGTTTATTTTATTAACTATACAAAACGTATAAGAAAAGTAGAAAATGTTTATGGCGGTTACTTCTAGAGTATTCGTCATACATACTATTCATGTTTACGACGAAAAGAGGTTTACCAAAAAGAATAAACGTTTATAAATACCAGTAACAAATAATAGAAAATATGAAACATTGGATTCAAAGAAATTTTTCCACGATTTGATACAAAAATATTCTTTTTATTCATCAAAAAATTTTTACTAATCTTCGTTAAATTAGCTTTTTGCTTATTATGCATTTAAAGATGAAGAGTTTTAATTTAAAATTTATTAAGAATTCTCAGTGACAATTATGGGACTTTTCCCTATAATTTACCCTCGCTATAAAAAAGCTAACAAGCAAACAGCCAAATCTGGAGCTTGTAGATTTTCGTTACTGATAGAACCATAATCTGTTACTAAAAAATATTAGTTTTCGGGAGTTGGAGTCTTATGAACAAGATATATACAATACTTGAAAACTTCATCGCTGATTACAGAAAGTATCGTTTTGTAGTAACTAAATATATATTCCATTTTTTAATATATAGAATATATTTTAAGCATCTTTAAACTTGGCAATAGTATCATAATGTCTGTAGAAAAGTGTGAGTTTTTGCAATTATTATGATAGTATATTTCTATTCGAAACATTTAGATATAAAAAATAACGCAATAATTGCTAAGCCATTTAATAACTGAAACATCATCATCAAAAGTATTAAAAATGTAACTTTACCATACGTAAAACTTATTTTTCTCGAAAATAACAAATATTTACAAAAGAAAACGGTCTTCCGTTGTTCAAAAGAAGAAGAAAAAAGATACCAACAGCAACATCAAAATCTACAAGTCACAACGATTCGCGCCTTCTGATAACTATGCACTCAACGGAACTCGACAGCAGTATCGTCTTCACACTACCGGCTGGTACCAAATGATCTTGCCGCTAAGGCATCCGGACACCAGAAGACAGTGTCTCGGCGAGAATTTCGTGCTAACTACGATGTCCTCGTGGCTGTAGCTCGAGGCCACCTCGACCAGCTGCGACGAGACGCTGGGCGTGGGCATGCAGTCGGACAACTCTTGGCACTCGTTCGAAAAAGCCAGCAATCTAAGACCCTTGCCATAGGGCGAACATATTAATCGACCGTCGGCTGAGAAGCACAGCTCTTTGATGTAACCGGAACCAACATTCGGCTCCTCGATATAGTGTGTGAGTCGCAGTGAATTCTGATGAATTTTGTGGTTCCTGGGAATTGCGTACATGATCTGCCTGCCCTGATTGTTCTGGCTTTGCGGTATACGATCGCCTACTATTACAACCTGTAAAAATGTATTTCAACATTTTAATTACGAATTGATTTCATAAAACATAAAGACAATTATATGAAATGTTTTATGATGGCATACCGTATGCGAGGAACGCGGTATATTAACGCTCACACTACTGTTCTGACGAGGCGTCCACTGGCTGTCGCGGCGTTCCACATCCAGATGAAATTCACGCTCACTCTCGCGTCTCAGTCTTGCCTCTCGAATGGCAACTAAAGCTTCCCAGACGTCACTCGAGTTGACATGGAGCTCCATGTTGTTTGGTGAGAAATTACCGTTTTCTCCGGCACTATTACGCCGCCGGTGGTCGTTATTGTTCGGTGGTGGATCGTTATTTGAGCTTCGGCGTGCACTTGTTCGTCTACCTGTTTAAGAAATCCATTAGTATTCCTGATGATATTGTGTCCCATAAATACAGATCCCATACTTCAAATGCTTTTATTTATATCTTATCATATTTTCGTTATACTTTGTAATCATTGTATAAATTGTATAATAGGCTTAACCCGCTCAAAAAATAAAATAAATGAATAATTAAATATGAGTGGATTATTATTGTTTAAATTATTAGAAACTTCAAACAAATTAAAGTCGTTCACATAGAATCAGAATTCAAATAGTGGTAACAAAAGACCTAATAAAAAGAAACTAAAATCAGGTTAAATCTTTCAAAGATATATAATTACCAGGGCTGTGATTTGTCTCGTCCTCATCCTCGTCATCTCTTAATCTATCATCCGCGTTGTTTCTCTGCGAATAGTCGTCAAGGTCAACAACAACCCTGAAATCTGAGGCCCTTCTTAAGGTCCTCTCCACGGCATTTCGCCTGTTCCTCGTTCTGGGCCTCAGATTATGTCTAAGTTCAAGCCAGTTGCCAGGTCTCGAAGGTCTGTTTGGCTGCGGAGCGTCGCTTGCGTCAAAGCCGCTCGATGAGCGACTTGGTGACGAGTCCCTCATCGTCTGTACGATGCGCGCCCGATTAGCGCTATCGATGACGAAGGCTGAGGTGATGCCAGAGCGCGATGGCTGCTGTGGCTGGTTGTCATCGAATTCCTCGACGGCGAAGTCACCGAAGCGCGAAGAATTGAGTGACGACGATTCCTCATCGTCCTCATCTTCCTCGTCGTCTTTGTCTCGTTCTCTCTCTAGTAGTTCGTTGGCGAGGTCCGCTGCGTCGCGTTCTTGAATGTCATGAATACAAGTCCACTGAAAAAATTAATGACGAAAATTTTCATTTATTATTTTGTTGTTGAAAAATTACTTATTTATCGAAATTGGATACTTTTTTTTTAATGGAATTTTTTAAAGGACATTTTGATGAATTTCGAAGTGGTTCAAGTAAAAATTTAAATAATATACTAAATTATGATATTGCTTCACTTTTTTAAGAGAAATACATTAATTGATAGTAATAATATTTTTATCATTTACAATTTTAACAATATCATAAAAATAACAAAATCTTTTAGTTATTTATGACCTGTTCATGTGTCACACTACATTGAAAATTTAAATATTATATTATTTAAAAAATTTTAAAAACTACAAGAATGAATTTACCTCTGTTTTTTCACCAGCGCTAACATTTCTAGAAAGAGCACACCAACCATGAGGGTGAACTTGTAAACTAGATATGACTTCCGCATCATCACCTTGAGGAAAGTCAGTAACAAATTCAACACGGTTTCGATTTCGTGAAAACAGGTATGTGAAATTTGCAGCTACTGGAATTGTTGTTTGAGATAATTGCATTAATCTATACATATTTGGCTGCAGAAAAAATTATTCATTATAAATTTTAATTATACATATTTTATTAATAAAATATTATAATTTTTAATTTTATACCTTAAATCCAGCCAAATCTTGGCTCAATGTACTAAGGTTAAGGTTATGAATAAGAATAAGATATCCTGATGTTGTACATATTAACATCTTTGAAGCATCAGGACTTAATCTAGTTCTCATGAGGCCATTTGTTTGAAAAACTCGGGTTGAAAGACAACTACTTTCTGTGAAACTGAAAAATCAATAATTTGTTGAATAATCATATATATAAAGTTATATCAAGAATAATTTTGAAATAATATCATAGAATTGTGCAATAAAACAATGCTTCTCAGAAACTAACCTATTAATGTCCCATGTAAATATAACACCATCAAAACCACTAGTCAATAATAATTTATCCTTTGGACTATACTCAATATTTTTAACCCAGTTTGAATGGCCTTGCAGTGTCCTTATTCTCTGTTTTAGATTTCTCGCATCCCACAGAGCTACTGTACTATCATCAGAACATGTTGCAAACATTCGCTGATCAAGGAATCTGATTCCATAAAAATATAAAGTTAATTATTTTAAGTCTGTTTAATATCAAGTAGAATGTAGACTTTGGAATTTTTTTAGCTCTGATACTAACCTAGCACCATTAACACAGTCTTCGTGTGCTTGATCTATAGAATGAATTAATTTTCTACATAGTGGATCAAACATTAAAATGCTTCTCTTTTCACAAGCTGCCAGCAGAAGTGATCTGAAATACAAAAAATATATATAGAAATCTGATACTGAATGTATTCATAATTTTTGTAATTTAATTGCAAAAATTACATGTTATTAAGATCAATATTTCAAATGTATAATCTAAACACAATTTATAAAATAAATAATTCAAAATTTAAATTTAACGAAATCACAAACATTATAAATTATATTATTCATAATTCATATTATCTTTGAACTAATCATGTGTAGTAAGCTACACGAGTTATATACATGTAAGACATATTTACCCATCAGGAGAATATTCTAAGTTAAAGACACCACCATGAATTGCACTTGTGACTTTTTCGCTGTGATCCCAGGATGTAATTGGTTGCATAGAAGTGTATAACGTTTTGTAAAACCGATCATTGTGGCCCATTGGAAAGGGTAAGCCCAACTCTCGCTGACGCACAAATGAATTGTTGAACAACTGTCTTGATCTGATAGTGGCTCTGTGCTGGTTCAGTGCTGCTTTAATCTTAGGCATTATGATAGATTGTAAACACAAAATCCTTAAAAAAAAAGAATGCCCTCAAATCCTGTCTACTTTCGAGTCCAGCAAAGTTTTTAAAAATAAAATATCTTCATTGTTCAACTACATCTGTAACTATCCTCTACAGAAATTCTCTAAAAATCCAAAATTCCTCTTCACGATGAAAAAAAATTATCACACTCTTTCTATGATCAAAAAGGAATACAACACACAGAATCCGTGCTACTGCTCTAAGGTTTGAGGTTAGGTATCAGAGTGTTTTCGCACAGCTGCGCTGCTGCGTGTTTTGGTCTCTGATGCGTCCGACCCCGTGAAAAGTGGAGTTGCTGATCACGAGCTGATTCGGGGGGAAGCGCGAAAAGCGCCTCGTTCTCACTGAATTAGCCGTGATCTTGCGTGTTTGCGTCACATTTAGGAAAAAAGATTTACACAATATAAATACACTTGTACGGCCATGTTTCACGCTACACGCGCACTACTACCGTGTCCGTATCTTATATCAGACTGATTTTGACATTATATGCGTGCTGCAGCATGCATCTCTCGATAGGTCGATTTCTCACTGACTGCACTCACGTACTTACATACGCGTCGAAAACGCATGTATAATATGGAACTTGAGGATGCTGCTTTAAACTGGAGCAGCAAGCAGACATATATGCAGGAATAAGAGCAGGGATCCGAGAAAGAGAAACTGCAAGAGAAATCATCAACAGAGAATAGAGATTAGGCATATTTATAACACATTAATTAAACTTTAAGCAAGATTTTAAACTTTAAATTGATTTTGAAGATTTTATTCAATATTATATAAAAAAAAAAAAAAACAGTTTTCCTATGAAACAATGAATTAAACTTCATTTAGCACAATGTAAATAAAATATTAATTGTTTGATTTGATTCATCAGTCATTCTGAATTGTTAATATAAATTCAAAATTCGGTTGCATTTCATATTTTTGGAAAATTTTCTTTTCTTCTGAAAAGCTGCTATAGGTCAAAACGGTATTAATAGGACGTATGCTACCCCAAAATAAGTCACTCCTCCGTATTTGTTTTTTTTCAAGGTATTTAAAGCAATCTAAATTTATGATATACTGCAATTATTTAAATCCATATAGATAAGTTTAAAAAATGCACAAGGCCATTTAAATTGACGAAAAGAACTATAACAATATCATATACGTCATGATCATAAATATAACTAAGTCAAGCGAAAAGGTTATGAATGAAATTTGTATTAATTAGAACTATGACTAATCATACAATTACTCTTTAGATATACTTAACAAGCTTTTAATGAAAATGAAATAGGAAAGAAAAGAATCAATCATCAATCATTCGAAATTTTCTGTCCACGTGTTTCTAATTAAAAACCTCGTTGCATCAATTATCACACACTTCTGCAAAGTGCATTCGCCCCTCTGTCAGCTAAACATATACGCGCAATTAACAATCCAAAGCGTGAGTGACGCAATGCTCATATCATCGCACGCTTCTCAGTTCTTTCTGACACTCAATAAAACTCAACTATTACACTATGTGCTGAATGTGCAATAAAAACAAACAAAACTTCAAAATTCGTTCTCTCATTTATGACCTACGTAGTACCTACAACCCGCGTGACCAGCGCTGACCAATCGCATGGTTGCCCGGTGCCCGCAAGCGCCGCCCTAACCTCACAACGAAAAAAATCAAACAGGAAAGCCGGTGCGTAGTATATCGAGTACGTCGAACCGGCGGAGGCGCTGTTGCTGGTGCATGGTACACGCGTATACTTATTATACCCGCCGAGTTGTGCCTGTATAGCGGAACCAGCCGACGTTTTTCAAGGGTACGGCCTCGTGCGGCGTCTCAGACTCAGTCGTCAGTCGTGCCTTTGCCGCCGAACCGACGCTATCTATCTGTCTCTCTCCCTCGCCTACATACGGAGAGAGAGAGAGCTGCATGCGTATACGATTCGCTTAACATATATACATACAAGCGTATACAGTGTAATTGCCCGCAGGAATTCCAAGTGTGTGCCCGTGCCGCAGCGAAAAGGAGTGCCCCTCTACACGCCCGTATATACATACATACACCACCACCATCACGCCTAATCAAGTTTCACAAGTGTGCGTCTCTTTTTTATTCTCAATAGCATTTTGCGTATTCAATACTGCCAGCCAGCGAGAGCCTTTGTGTGCGCCGTGCGGAGAGTGTATGTAAATGTGTGTGAGTTTCTATATATTGACCTTTACGTAAAAGGCAGAGCGTAATAGTATAGTGTGACGTGTGTAGTAGTAGTAGTTGCTCCGGATTAGAGCGCGCGCCGGCGTCTAATACTCGTATAAGATACTTATTTAGAAGAGAGTCCCGCATCGCGGCACACACACGCCCGCGTACGCGCGCTATATTGCGGTGTAGCTTTTAGCTTCTATTCGTACGTTCGACCCCCGGGAAGAAGAGCCAGCCAGCCAGCCAGCGCGTGTAACTATATACCTTATATATACCTATATATCTGTTGCGTGTGTAAGAAAGAGCTATATACAGGGTAAGAGAGAGAGAAAAAGCGTGGTGGAGACGACGGCGTCCTTCGACAGTTCCACATACCATACCCGCGCGAATAAGAGAGTATGCCTACTTAGTGTCGCGCGGCGAGGACGATCTTTTGCTCTGAGCGAAAGCGCGCGGGAGAAAGAGACGCCGGGAGCGAGAGACCGACATACGCCGCACGCACAGCAGGTACCTTTCTCGTCTCGTCCATTGCTCGGCAGAAATTCTCTGTAAAAGTCCTTTTTTCCCTCCCTCTCCGTTGTTTTCGACTTTTTCTTTCGCGCGCGCGCGCCGCGCCGTTCGGAGCATGTCTGCAGCAGCGAGCCGTCGTTATAATCGAGTTTGTATGTGACGCGTATACGCGCCGTATGTACCTACCTACGCTTTCGCTTATCCTGTAATTTGCTACATTAAGTACGAGTTTTGCGGTCTCGGGCGTGTGTCTGCGTGTGTTTGCAGTGTGTCCGAGTGTATTGGCCGTATAGAACAATGGAGAGCCTGTGAGGGGGAGTCGACAGCTTGCTTGAGTCACTTTCCTGGAACCATATACTTTTATTTTTAGTATATTAGTTACATGATATTTTTACTGGAGGGCAATGGAGGGCAATATGCCAAATGATAATGGTAAGGAAAGGTTCAAGGGAGAAAAAGAATGGGATGAGCGGAATAAGGAACTAGGTGGTGGACAATTGCTGAGAGTTAAAGGAGCAAGGCTTGATGATCATCGTGAAAAAGCCAAGGAGATAGAAGAAAGGAGGCGTCAGTCTGAGCAAAAAAATAATCCCGGTGGTCTTAGACGTTAAGTAAAGAGTAGCTGTTGTAGTTTAAAAATGGGGAGGTTGGTATGCCTAATACAAAAACAGTAAGAGCATTGGTTAGTGCTTTTAATGTACATAATTGTATGCACTTTGTAGAGTCGTGGTAGATTGTAGTTTGGTTGAGGAAGACTTATGTCAAAAAATTATTATGGTTACTGCTTGGTTGGGCTTGGTACACCCAAATGACTTTGCCTAACTTTGTTGTACTTAGATAGTGCTGTGGATCTTAACAGAGAACTTTTGCTCTAACACATCTCTGCTTGGCAAAGCATAAGTGTCTCTAACATTTATTTAAAGCGAGTTTTCATTAAACGTCATTTGTTGTTTACATCTTTTTTTTTTAGACAAATAAAAAGAGGGACACACACATTCATACTTAAAGCTTCTAAAAGAAAAAATATACACGTATATATAACAAAGCTTAAATCTATACGCCTGCATAACCATGAATAAAGCGCCAAACAACGGCACAGGCTCTGGGGGCGATGAGAGAAACACAAACGTTCGGAGGTACAAATCAACAAGCAATACCCCGAAAGCTTCTTCCTCCAATGCGAGTTTACCTGGGAGACAGAGCGAGGTCGAGTCTGTTAACAGGTTTGTCAAATTTATGTTAAAAAAAAAGCAAAAAGTCCAATGAAAAGAGTATCCACAGTTTCTACGTTCTTTCGCTTTCTTTGTGTTATTTTCATGTTTTGCTTTCTTACATACAGCTTGGTGAACGTATTGTTTGTGAACTTTTTTTAAAGAAAATATTTTTTTTCTAATAATTTATTATGTTTTTTAATCAATATTTTTTAAGTTATGTCATTATCGAATAATGGTTAACTACAAGAAATGTCACAATGGAGCAATAAATTATTAACACAAGAATAAATAAAAAGAATTCTTAACAAAATAGTATTATTTTTTATAATTATTTTAAAATTTAGCTGATTGTATAATTGAAAAAATTCGATAAATTTTATATGATATTATGTATCTTTAAGTTTTTTTGTAGAAAATAAAACTTATTTTTGTTTTAATGGACTAAAAAATGTGGACAAAGAACAAGTAACTTTGTTCTACCATTTTTTATTTTAACATCTGTGTAACTATTGCCTCTCATCACCTCCAGTATTTCTTGCTTATAGGGCTTCACATTTCATTCTTCTTATCATGGAGTGCAGGCCTTACTAATCAGTTCTTAATCTATTTGTGTTACAGACCCAAGCACATTGCAGGAAGTGTAGTTAAACCACAAGGTGTAGGAAGAAACAATCAAAGAGTAAGAAATTTTCAAAAACTTATTTATTATAAAATACTTTGTTAAAGTTTTATCCGCCATCTGAATGCATTATTGAAATACTTCATATGTACTTAGATTCTGAAAGTTTTTATACAAGTTATAACTTAACCTTCAAATATAATTTTGATACTTATACCTATTTAGATAACATTTTGTGATAACTTCCATCATTTTGTTGTTTACTCCATTCATTTATCACAATTCTTTGATTCAAATATATTTTTCAATTATATTTATATTTTCTTCATGTTTTACATCAAAAGCATATGCGGGTATTTATTTTCATTGCTTATAAGCAATGAATTATGTAATAAAACATGTCTAATGTATGCAGCTTCAATTACATAGAGTTCTAGATTTGATAGACTTAAATTAAAATTCATTTTATGGATAGCACAACACTAACTAAGAATCTAGATATTCAATTCAAAATGTTGCAACAGTGATCCAAACAACAAGCTGTAATTTATAATTTTTATTTTTCTAAATTTTATTATAAGAGAATGAACAATAACTTAATTAAAAATAACTTCTGATTATTTCAAACATTCAATTATGTTTTTTTTTCCTTAATGTACATTATTTTAAAATGGTACTATATTAAACAATAACAAAAGTTTTTGATTGCTATCATTCAATGAAAACATGAGCAATTAAATGCATCAATGAAATGTATGTTTCAGAGTAAACTTCGCAGTCCAGCGAAGACTGGGTTGGGCCAGCCAAGTCAGCCAATGAACCGTGTCAACAAGCCTGTTACTATTAACAGAGTATCGAAAAAGTTTAGCGAAGGTTTAAAAGAAAAGAATCAATTGATTAAAATGGTACAAGAAACTGAAAGTGTAGAGCAAAAACCAAAAACATCAAATGTACAGACTGAAAGTAAAGAATCAACGGAGCAGGTTGAAATTAATAAACAAATAAAGGAATCCAATAATGCTGAAGAACAGTCCTCAAATCAACAAGAAAATGGAAATACTAATGGATTAAATGGAAAAGAAGGAACACCACAAGAGAATCTGAAAGAAGAAGAAAGTAAAGAAAATGGAAATGCAGAACAGAACGGAAAAGAAGTTTCTGAAACCAATGAAAAGGAAGAAGATTTTAAATTACAGTTAGAAGTTGAAGAAAATGGTGTGAAGACTGATGAAGGTACACAAAATGAATTGCCAGAAAAAGAGGCAAACAAAGAAGATGAATCTCAGAAACTCTCTAAAGAGGGAGTTCCAGAAGATGCACAACCTGCTGGCGAAAGTTGTTCTGTAGATGTAGTTGAATCTACAACGTCAGAAATTTCTGAAGCTACTGAATCTACTGCATCAGAAATTAAAGATAAAGATAATGAAAATCAAGATGCAAATAGTGATCCCTTATCATATAACTCTTCCATAATGTTAAAGGATGTACAAATTAAATTAAACGATTGTTTAAAAGACTCAAAGGTAATATAATTGATTTTAGTGCAAAAGTTTAATGCACATATAAATCTGTACTAATTTTGCTTAATGTTCTTTTTTTTTTATTTTTTTTCAATGTAGAGCTTAAATCGAATGAAACCTTTTAAAAGCTGTAACCATAATAAGCAGATTCCAGTCTTTGACGTATGGAATATTTTACTTTTTTTTTTATTTATGTCTATATTTTATATATTTTATTTATTATTATTTAAACGTTATATTCAATTATTTTTCCTTACATATAATTATATTGTTAAGTAGCCATTATTTTAATAGAATGTTTCTTACTATAATTCTTTGTCTAAGGGGGTTTGAAGTCTACATAAAACTCTGTATTTGTTGATGATAAATAGTTTCTTCTCTTCTTCGATTTTTTCCAATATCTGAATAATTCCCTGTTCTTAATATTATCAACTGAATGAAATATTATCAAATAAACTTAAAAGTGAATGAATGAATGACTGATATCACCTAGTCGTGAAAAATTCAATGTCCAAATTTGATTTGAAACCCCCTTAATTATTAATTTTACATATATTTTCCTCATTTCTTCACTATTAAAATTAAAAAGTTTTCTTATTGAAGTAGAGAAAATTAAAAAATTTCAATTTGATTTTTAGGGTGAAGAAAATAACGTTGACCAAAGCTTACCTGAATATGCTCATAAAGAAGCCACATTCGGTAACACACTCAGAAAAATCTCAGGAAGGAATTCTATTGGCCGCATGAGAAATGTAACATTGCGAGAAAGACAACCATCTCCTAATAGCTCACTATTTGTGAACACCTCTAATTTATCTTTTGACGACACGACTTCAGACTACAAAATTCTGCGCCATCGTAGTGCTTTATCAGAACTCTCTTCGAGCATTAATGGCACACCTTATGACAGGAAGCGTAAACTAATTGAGGAAAGTACGAGCGCGGCAAAGAAACCAAAGACAGAAGAGAGTACTAGTTTGTTAAATGCCTCCTTTGAATTCCTCAAATATCCCTTCCAAAGGCCCAGTCAAAATTCCACGCCTTACAAATTCCAAGCAGATAAACATAATTTGAGCACTGGTGAGGAAGTACAGTCGGACGAGTCAGGAGCGCCTAGAAAATGGTGTGCCATCATGTAATGGGAAGAAATATAATTCGGTTAGGACATAAACGGAATTGCAGGATAGGCGATATATCGCTTATATGTAAGTGATTATTTGAATAGACGACAGAGCCCTCATACCACACTCATACTTTTGTCATTTTTTTTTCATAATTAATATTCTCATAAATTCTCATAAATTTGCATTTTACAATATAAGATATTTGTTGAAAATAATAAATTTGGTTTTGTATTAAAAATATTCAATTTTTAAATGGGTTTTCAGTATGTTTCTACTCAGTAAAATGAAAAACTTAATTTTTATTTATAAAACAGTATTTATTAGAATATTAATTTTCGTAAGTGGCAAAAGTATGAGTCAGATTATCCAAGGGTTTTGATCTAAATACTGAGAAGAAAATATTCTATTTCATATACAGAAAACGAAAAATGTAAAATTATCCATTTTCATAACTTTAATTTATACCTATAAAGTTTCCTATTTTTTTGTTCATTTAAATATTAAAAATACGTGAATATTATTATATAGAATAATATACATGTTTTATAATTTTACTATTATTAATAATAATCCACTTAAAAATAGAATCTGAGGTCAAAACCCTTTGAATGATGTCACATTGAATTCTAAAGCATCTTTTACTAAATTCAAGTTTTAACATTTTTAATTACCATATATTTTTTCAAATAGGTAAATTGTTAAGATTTTTTATCGAATTTTTTTAGTTTTGGTATGAAACCCATCAACAAATATTTCTCATTTTTATTAATTATGAATCTTTAGATTTTAAAGTGACTGCATCATAAAATACATTAGCATACGAAATATATATATATATATATATATATATAATATCTACTTTATGACATTTTATTTCATCCCAGCGCAGATGTATCGTTCATCCTGCAATATCTTTCAATACAAATAGAACTACTAACAACGCGAAGAAATCTGATATGCATTTAGCAGTCAGGTAATTATGAGTTTAGTCTGACGTGCGCATTTCCCATGCTTAATCAACACGAGAGAACGTATATATGTATATGTATATTTTTCAACGGGATCAACTTGTTAGTAGAGGAAGTTTTCAATGAGTCCTTTGAAGTCAGTGTACTTTTCTGTTTTTGTGTTGTCTATTCGACGTATTTAAATAGACAAAAAGGACATCTATTTTTTTGTACATTGAAATTTAATGAGCTGTAATTGTTAAAAAGGAGATTCGTTTTTGTGATTTTGATGGAATGCTTGTAAACATTAGCACCTATTTTTGTATTAGCTAATCAATCCATTCACATAACTATACAGATTTTACTCCATGACCTTGTTAAAATGAAGCTTGAATTTATGTCCCTTCTCGTTCAATAAAAAGTATTTTATTTTAAAATATGTTTCTTTCACGATTGTTCGATAGTGAAAGCAATAACTCGCGTTGTACCTATTTTCTTTGTTGTTAGGTACTTTTGTATTATTATAAAAATGTTACCGCGTTTCGAAATTTCACGTATCAGAACTGGATAGATAAATATCACAAGGCACTTTTGTTTTCTGTATTGCTTTTATTTAGTTTTGCGTTTTGTCTATTATGTATATTGTGAAAACTTGTGCGAAAAGAGAAATTTTGTTTCAATGGATTTTGTAAATTTATTGTCTCGTCGATGCGATAAATCTATGTAATGTAATGGAGGAGTTTCATAAATATAAGTATCACAAATACCATTCAACTGTAATCTCATTGAAAATAGTGTATAACTTACGTCCACTTCGCATTTATTCTAATCACAGTAGTTTGTAATCGTCATTGACATTTCACACAGGACTTTGTTGTTTGCTTGCCTTTTCTATTGTGTTAACATCATCTAAACACTAAATAACAATAGCAATGATAGCTGATTTTTATTTTTTAAGTGAATGAGGGTATACTGTAGCATAATCAGTCTTCATTGGCAAGTTTAAGCTTCGTCAATTTCTTACAAAAAATTGTAGCAGTTTTATGAAAAATATTACAGTTGACAATGAACCGAGTGAACTGAATCAATAAATTTAAGATCTCTGTTTTAAAGTTTTATTGCTGTAATCAAGACTCTAAGTTCTATAAAATCAAGTCTCTGTAAAATAAGATGAATTTTTAAAAAAGCTACAATTTTTTTTGTACTGAATCATTCGACTTAAAACTATTTATTTAAATGTTTATTGGCGTTATTGTAGACTTGAATTGAACGGGGATTTAAAATTCTTCCTAGCGAAGACTATTTGACGTAAAAACCAACGTATGTGAAGAGTAATGAAAAAAAGACTGCGGCGTTAATGTGTCAATGTAGTATTTGTTTACGATATATATGTACCTTCAAAGAGGCATTGATCAAATACGCTAATTCGAAGTAAGGGAATTGCATATCTAGCTGTTCTAACGGTATTTGTTTTTTTTTACAATTTATACTTAAAATATATGTTATTTTGATAAATCTGTTATCAGTCCATTATCTACCAAATGAAATATATAATTATTTACAAGATACATTGTTTTCATTTCACCACTCTAATAAATTTAATAGCCATAGATTAGAGAGCAATTTTTCTTTTATTCTTAGATTTCTCTCATTTATTGCAAGATTTCTAGAATATAAATATGTATTTCATTTATGAATTCCAAAACAGATTTATCAAAATGAAAAGTGAAAATAATATCGTAGTAAATCGTAACCAAAAGTTGATGGCAAACATATTCCTTTAAAAGCATTATAAACACTGCGCAATTAGCCTGCTTTACGTTTAAACTGTGACCGTGAAAGTATGAAACAAAAATAACCCGCGTGATGTGTGACCAAAGTCATTCGTTTGATTTTTATAAGTTTAGCCCGAGGCGAAAAATGCGAATGTCACGTTTTCCGTTAATTTTTTCAAAAACTGACTTCTGGACGAAATGCCACCGAACTATATGTAAAGAGCGTATACAAAAAATTGTAAACTAGCCAAAGTTTTGCGTAAAAGATGATAAAATATTGCAATTTCTCCAATAGTCTCGGGCCTACAAACACGAAGTCTAATCAATATAATTTTTTACTTGTTAATTCAATTATTATAAAGTATTAAGCAGAGAATATTAAGGCATGTAAATAAATAGAACGTATGAAGTTTATAATAAATTCTCAGACTCTACGAAATGTCTTTTATTTCTATACCACACTCATTCTAAATGATTAAAAATTTGCTTCTGCTATTTGTACGTCAGATGTATTTATACAAAGTATATACATGTATAACGGAATATAATTTCTCTAGAGATGTCAAAGCAAAATAAATATCACAGCGACGTGTTTTGAAACTTATTCTCTGAATCAATGTACTTTACGTCTGACGTACGTTTAGCAAGAGCCTTAAAAATTTGATAGTTTTCTTTCTTTTTTATTGATTGCG
>JAPYZO010000127.1:0-55497 GCA_030522905.1 Torymus flavipes | reverse complement strand
CTTTTTGATGTTATCTCAAGTTTAAGTAAATATCGTCGTTCTTTTTTGTTGATTAATGAACGCGTTTTTTGCTAATATTTCCTATATGTAAATTATCATACTCATTTGTATAATAAACTACCAGGAACTGTAAAACCTGTAGGAAAACAGCAAAACGTTATTATGTAGAACATTTTGCCAGAAGTAGAGACGAAATTATACCCGGAGAAAAATTTATTATAGTAAACATTTTTTTTATAAGTAAATTTACTATTTTTACAATGGGATTTTTACTTTCTAAATAGTAATTTTTATGACTTTTGTTAAAACTTTACTTTTTAAAATAAGTAATAAGTTTAACTATTTTGTAGTAAATTCATTGATTGTGTGATATTTCGTTTCAGTAGTAATAAAAATTAATATTTCAAAAAATGAAATTTGCTGAAAAAAATTATAAATATTATTATTTAAAAAGCAAAAATCCCTCATGTCGAGTCTGTTCCAAGGATACTGTGAAAATAATAAATTTTATTATAAAAAAAAATAAAGTTTAGAAATAAATGTTTCTCCGTGTACTGTATTGTCCTAGAACAATATCCTAGATTGTTACAGTCTGTGATAGCTTAAGTGACAATATAGCAAGTTTTATAAAACTATTTGCAACTTCTAGTTAAAACTTTTAAGTATATAATATATTCTTACAAAAATATAATTATAGTATTTATATGCAATCCTGAATATAGTTTAAACTATATAGCAAAACTAAACGTAAACTATATTCACAGTTACAGTTCTCTTATTATTAGTGCAGTCAATTTCTATATCCAATGACTAAAAGTTATGATTGACTCTAACTATTTTTATATGCTTACAATTTCTTACTATACCTAGTTAATAATTATGTATATTCCGGAAAAATAGCGAAATTTTAACAATATTATAAAGCAACAATAATTGTTTTTTTTACTATAATGCGATATGAAAAAAAATGTCAAAAACTATAACGAAACAAAGTAAGTCTTTGATCCAAATCTACATATAAGAAATGCAGCGTGCAGTGTTCGCATAAAAGCCAGTTCCCATGGCATCCTCGGCATTCGGGCCTATTCATCAAAAAATAGAGCGGTCTATTGCGTGCCGCAAACAGTTACAACGCGACTGCTGCCGCGCTGGTACATCTGCTCGTATATATATACAACCAATTCCGCACTATAGACTATCTCACACAATGTCGAATCAAAGTGTTTTTCAAGAACGTTCGCGTTTTGCGTCTGAAAGACACACGCGCGTGCTGCTGAACGGAAATTGAAAAAACAAGCTTTTCACCTCGCGCGAAAACAAGCTATTAATTTTGAAAAATTTCGATGGTTTGAAATTTAGAGAAAAAAGAACTGTAGTAAGATGTAATTGGCATGCGATTAGTTTAAAATATAAGTAGTGACATAATAAGACTACGCAATTATTTAATACTTTCATTCAACGTGATGTTGGCATTCAAATACTATATATATGCGGGAATCAGTAGTTAAAGAATGATATCCGTCAGACGTCTGATTATTTATTGACATTCGAAATGATATTAAAGAAAAAATTTGAATGTCGGAAATTTCATCATTATAATATATACGATAATAATACTTATAGTAATTAATAATTTTCAAATTCAATATAGAAAATTGTGTTCGAAAAAATACAAATATATCTCTTAAGTTTTTAGTCTACCATATCACATTAAAGTACGCAATTTATGCAAATGCCTTACAAATCCATTACGTACAGTATAAAAATAATAAACAGACGTGCAAAAATAGATAAATCTACAACTTTATATTACCCTGGCCTTCCGACCAAAATAGACTACTAACATATGCGTATGCCTACGTGACGTCATTCGACGTCGTCGCTCGGTAAACCGGATAGAGTGCTTTTCAATTAAATTTCTCATGGATCTATTTCAAAAACCGCTACGAGCGCGTTTCTATTTTCTTACATAAGTACGCGTATTAATCCAATGCCAATCTCTTAAAGTGCCACATTTACAAAAAATTTGCTCCGTGCGTCTGAAATCAGTGGAAGAAAAAAAGCAATTCGCACCCTAAGAATACTTATGAGAAATTATTATTATTATCAGATCGAAGAAAAGTCGGAGAAAGTTTTGATTACCCTCGCGCGTGGCGAGAACGGGCCGACATAGATTTTGCCGATGTTTATCGCGCTATGATTTATGCATGTAGTCGCAAGTTTATGCGGAAGTGGGTGCGGGCCGCGCACAGGGTCACGAACCGCCACGACAATTCTAAATAACGCTTGGGGAAGAAAAAGAAATTCTTTCGCTCCGTACCACAAAGCTCTCCTGGATCGATGATACGCTATCCAGGGTAGAGCTGCGACGCTGGCTGCTCTGCAGGCGACGGCGCGTCAAGAATCCACGTACGCCTTGAAACGAGAAAACGAAAAAAAATCATTAAAATCGTATACACCTAACATGTATAGTGTTATATGTATACGTCTTACCGGCCTGTATTTTCGTCGCGGCGGACATGAAAGTGCTGGAATCGCTGCTACTCGACTCGCTCGCGTCCTTGCTCGCGCTCGTTTCCGGCACGAAGATGTGGTACTCTTTCTTTTCGTCGTCATCGGCATGATGATCAGCTAATTTATCCGGGTCAATTGTCGCCGGTGGTTGCTCCTCTTCGGGTATCGTCGCCTCGGCATCGCGGCTCCGGTTGCACTCGTCGGCATTCGTCTTGATTGAATGCTCATCGGAATCGAGCCGGCGCGTCGTCGTGCATTGACTCGAGGCGCGCGACGACGAGTCGGCCAATTGAGCCACGCCACTGCTGCCACTGCTCTCGAGTTCTCGGGACAAAGATGATGAGTCCGCGGTGTTTTGATGATGAGTTGTTTGTTTATTTTCGTCAGCCTCGTCATAAACATTAATATCAGCTGGCGTGGTTGCAGCAGCGCTGGTATACACTACTTGAGCGGCTGAATGGGCGGGCGGTGCCTCGGTGATCGTATCGCTATGCTGATTTGTTTGCTCGGCGGTCGTCGGCGTCTCGGCTTTCGTTTCGTCGGCTGCGAGTGTCAATTGCGATTCAGTTGCTTCGATGATGATGTCGCTCGCTGATTCGGATTTATTGAATATCAAGCTTTTTTCGAGTTTTTCGTATTCTTCCGTCTCGATGCGCTCGATGTATGATTCTTCTAGCAGCTCTTCGACCAGTGTCATGGCTATTATTTTCGACTCGTCGGAGGATTGGCCCGCCGCTGTTTCAATGATATTTTCTTCCTCTTGTTTTTCGCTCTCGTCAGCTGAAGTTTCTTTCGGAAGTTCTTCGGAAGTTTTTTTGTCATCGCTTGAGCTTCCTTTTGTATCGCTAGAGCTAAGACGGAGATCGGGTGAGCTTGTGTCTTTGCTGCCCTTTTTATCTTTGTTTCCCTTTTGCTCGTCATCGGTTATATTAAACGAGGAGATGGTCAAGTCGGGCAGAGAGTCAAGATTTAATTCTGGAACAACAGGCCCAGCAGGATCGAATGACAGACTTGATCTGTCAGTAGTGATAGACGTTTCTTTTATTTCGTTTGTGGACTCGGCAGATCTCGCAGTAGTTTCTTCGATATCTAGAGAATTCTCTATAGCTTCGGTATTTTCTACCGCTCCATCAGTAATACTCGTTTCCTTAGTTTCGTCGCTCGATTCGGATTCAATAGCCCGAACAGCTTCCGGTGACAGATCGCCTACTTCATCCTTTGAAGTATTATTTTCAGTCACTTGTACCTCTTCCGTTGAAACCTTCTTCTCGGCCCCTTCTTTTACTTCTTCTCTCGAAACTTTTTTCTCCGCCACTTCTACCACTTCCGTCAAAGTCTTTTCTTCGGTCACTTTTACTTCTTCCGTTGAAACCTCCTTCACGAACTCTTCTAGCTTTTCCGTCAAAGTTATTGCCTCGGCCATTTTTCCTTCTTCCTTCGAAACCTTATTCTCGGATACTTTTGCCTCTTCCATCGAAATCTTGTTCTCGGTCACTGTTACTTCTTTCTGCAAAATCTTTTCTTCGGTCACTTCTATCTCTTCCGTCGAAATCTTTTCTTCGATCACTTCAACCTCCTCTGTCAAAATCTTTTCTACGGTTACTTCAACCTCCTCCTTCACAATTTTTCCTTCGGTCACTTTAATCTCCTCCGTCAAAATCTTTTCTTCGGTTACTCCCACCTTTTCCTTCAAAATCTTCTTCTCGGTCAGTTCAACTTCCTCCTTCATCACATACTCTACTTTATCTTTTTCCAAAATATCCTCCAGCGAGCTTGTAACAACTTTTAGTACTTTTTCGTCCTCGGAGTCGATGACCTCAGCCTCGCCCGTTTCCTCGTCCCTTTCTTCCCGTATCAAGTCCAAATCCTGCCTTGTCACCATTTTATCGTGATTCGCTTTAATATTGCGAATGAATTCTATATCGACGGTGGATGTCTCGACATTTTCCGTGTCAACAGCTTCTCCAAAGGCATCGTGAATGCTGACGTTATCTTTTTCTTCTTTCTGCGAATCCGCATTATCTTTCGCCGTATCTGAAATATCTACAGTCCTTGGCGATACGAGGATCGAGTAAATCTCAGCATTTTCTGACTCTACTTGCAAAATGTCGGAATCCGGAGACGGAAGCCTATCGGGAATTATCACAGTGGTTACCGTATCCGGGATTTCATGCGGAGAACCTTCCGTCAGGATATAGGAGTACGGGGATAATGCTCGTGCTGTGCTAGGAGGTGTTGAAATATGTGTCTTCCCCTCATCATTACTTGCTGCTACATCAGAACTACCACTATTATTATCCTTAATTTCTACATCTTTTTTTTCACTCTCTCTACTTGTATTCTCATCCGACTTATTATCATCGTCATCTTTGACAGTAGTTTTCGTAGAACTCGTTTCATTTGAATTCTCTTTATCCGTTTCACTAACAAAAATGTCTTGTATACGTTTCTCCACCTCTTCCAATTCCTGCAACTTGCTTTTTATGTCGGAATTCGCCGGTTCCGGCGACCCCACAGCACTCGCTTGAGAATCTAAAATCTGTTCAATTCGCTTCTCCGATTCCTGAATCTCGAGAAGTTTATCCTGAATCTTCGCTGTACCACCTTCCACACTTTCCTCCTTATCCTCGCTACTAGCATTATCATCAAGTACACCTTCGATGCGCTTCTGAACTTCCTCGATCTCGAGCAACTTATCCTTCAGAGTTTCGAGCGGACTTACGTGGCCGCTGCTATCGCTGTGCTCGACGATTTCGGAAGTTTCGAGAGAATCTGGCCTCTGCGGCGGGTAGAAAGGATCCGGCGTCACGTTCAGACTGTCCTGGAACTCCTCCTCGACGGTCAGCCCCACCTTCTCGGCAGTCTCGACCGTAACGTCGGTCGTCTCTGCGATGCTGCGCGGTGGCGACAGCACTGGAAGAACTAGCTCCTCTTTCACCTTCGGCGACTTCGTGGACTCCGGTGAGATCGGCGGCAAGACTAGGCCATCGGAATCGCTGCGGGCGGATAAACTTCTGGAAGTGGATTTTGACGAAGGTGGCCTCACCACCGGTAGCGAAATCTTGGAGTCGTTGTCCTCGTTCGAGTTCTCAGATACTTTAGACTCGACTGGCTGGTCTACTGGCACTTCGTCAATGTCTTCCATAGACTGGAAATTTTCCGCGTTAGCTAGAAGAGTCTTGGAAACCGTTTCTTCTGCACTACTTGCACTCTTTTTGCCATTATCGTTGGACTTATTTGAGGCCTTGGAGCGCTCGTCACTACTGGAAGACCGTTCCTTGCTCAGCTGCTTGGTTCTCGCCTTCACAACGCCGGTTTTCAGAGCCTCGACTTTTTCCATTATAATCGTGGACGTCTCGTCTATGACCTCCTGAACCTTCTCCACGTAACTCGGTGTCTGCAGCTCGTCCAGACTCGTCATGCCGGCGAAATTCTGCACGACGTAATTCTTCACACGATCCATGCTCATGGACCTCGAGGACTTTTTCAGCTTCGGAGACTCCGTTTTGTTGTCCATACTCGTCTCAACCTTCTTCCTCGTACTGCTTTCCGTTCGCGAGCTTTTTCTTTGCTCGCTTCGAGTCTCGTAGCCTCTCTTCGTCCTCTCCATGGACCTTCGCGACGTCTTCTCGATCGTCACCTCCCGGCTGTACTCGCAGGCCACTTGCATCTTCTTCTCGTCTACTCTTTTTCTCTCCTTACTGCTTATCCGATTCCTCTTCAGCTCCGTCTTTATGTCCTTCGCCAATGGGATTTGCGAAATTATTCTCGGAGCATTTCTGGACTCGTGTCTGCTCCTGCCAGGCGTATCGTGCGGAATGGTATGAGGAGACTCTCTTTTTCTGTGCGAACTGGAAGCGGCATATTTTTCCGTGACTGACTTATTAGTCGCGTTAAATCTGTCCGTTCTCTTCTTGGGACTCTCGTGAGCCTTTGACGAAGTCATGATCGATTCGTTGGCTAATTCGCGTACCTCGTCTGTCGTAATTTTCTGGCCACCTTCTCCGAAAATGCTTCGATGTCGGTCCAACACTTTTGCAGTCTCGTTCAAAGACCAACCACTGTTGAGCACACAGTCGTCTGTGCCTTTCGCTGTCACGTGAGTATTTCGCTCTTTTGTTGCCTCCTTCGTGTCTTTTACGTTTTTCTTGTTTATCATTGTACCGTCGTATTGTTCGCGGAGACGCAATAGTTTTTCGAAATGATGCGCCGCGAACACGTAAATATTCTCCGGTCGTTGGCGAATCACTTCCCTTGTCAAGCCTTCGACAGCTGCTGCTAATCCCTGTGGCACTCTTGGAGTTAAAAAAAGTCGATCCCCAAGCTTCGAGTCCTGAATTGTGGCTGTCATCTTGCATTAATTATTTACTCCGTGAAAAACTGAGAATTGAAATAAAATTAATGTATTAAACAGCAAACTGATATCAAAATAATGTAAAGAAACCGTGATATAAAATTCTTATTTACAAAAAGAAAACGGTTTATGTTTATCTGAATAAATAACTCAATGACACAAACATATAAAATATTCACATTCAAAACAACAAATCAATAAACTAGAGACTTTTTATAAAATCACACGTAATATTTGTCTTTCCGAAACAGTCCAAATAGAATAAATCTTATTTACTATAGACAAAATTAAGAATAACAATTAATTTTTTTTTTTAATATTTGACTAAACATTTTAAAAACAAAATATTTGTTAAAGACTATTTTTTAATCGAGTTATAGTAATAATAGATTTTAGAATAAGTAAACATACTGAAATTCTTATACGTACACACCTGTGAGAAAGAAAGAAGAAAGATTCAACGTTATAATAATATATAAGTTTATAATATATAAAACAATTCAACAATATTTAACGTTATTGTTGGAGACGCGATGTTTAAATGCGACAGGTAGAGAGTTCTCCGCTCAACTGAGCGTGCTTTTCGGTTAATTTCACCTTCGCCAAGGGTCGATCGATGTTTTTTCATTGATTAGGTAGTTTCTATGGCCGCGTGACGACGACATGGTAAGCCATAGCTGTTACGTGTACGCAAGCATGCCGCAGTACCTATACGATACGAGTATTTAAACGAGTCGTTTCGGAGCAAAGTTCAACTGTACCTACCATTATTATTTTACGATTGTTGCACATTTTAAAAACAATAACAAATATTGAGATTCTACTTGTAAAGGAGGTAATATTAAGAATGAGACCAGATGACACTAAAAAGTTAAGGTTTTTATGATTTATAAGAATATTGAAAAACAAAACCATAAAATTCTAATATTATTAAATAATAAATTTATGGAAAAAATTATTGTAACAGCAAAATGGTATAGTTTTGATATAAAAATGTTTCAAATAAATTATTTGTCCTTTTCAATTTTTATAATAACATTTTATTTTCAATTATTTTTTACTTACATAATTGTATAAAAATTCTCATTTTTTTACATCAATTGAAAAGAGCTTTTTACAATATATACATGATTAATAAATCTACGTTCAGGGTGCCGGCACATGAGGCGGAAACCGTTCCGCCGGAGCGGACAATTCTCCGTTTTGTCTGAGAATTCTCTGCTCCGCCGGCATCTCTCTACTGTGGGAAATTTGAAAGCAGACAAATAAAGCTTTCATAAATGTATGAAAAAAAATAAGTGATTTTGTCATTAATTAACATGGTATGTAATGGTACATAATTGTTTTTTGGGCCATTGTTATATGTATGACAGATTTCTCATATACTCTATGTAACATTGAGATAAATGAGGTTTTTCTCCATTCAAAGTCCATCAAAATGTATCATTTAAAACAATTAATTAACGTCAGTACATGTTTATAATGTAAAGTTACCATTACATAAATCTGTAACTTCAGTGTGCCAACTCTTGAAATTCACTTTTATCAAGAGCATATTCTAATAAATATTTTGATTCAAGAGGATGTATATTGTTTCCAGGAATCACAAGGCAGTGTAACGGAGAACCAAGATCAACTTCTTTCATCTTAGAAAGGGAACAAGCAATTACTTCCTGATCGTCGGAACCAACTCTTGCAAATCCAACTGCAAGATTGGATGGAGTGAGAGCTGTAAAAATTATTCTATATAGTAATGAAATAAAGTTTGACAAAAGATACAAAATTGCTTTGAACTTACTTAAAATGTCTGTATTATTCTTTGCTTTCTTATCTATTATTTGCAAAAGTTGATCTGCAGCCTCTGCTACAGACATGAATTGAGGTGGCATATAAACTTTCTTCTTTTTTAAAATAGATTCTAAAGTTGGTTCTTTGACTTTGATGTCTAACAAACAAAGAGTATGTGAACCTCTTTTATAATTTTCAATGATTTTATCAAAGAAACTATCTGGCTGCCAAGTTTCTGTCCAAAAAGGTATAGAAACTACTTCTCCATAACGATATAACTTTAGACCACAGCAACTAACAGCACTTACAATTGTGACATTACCCTCAACTTCAACTTTAATATTCTTCTCTTTTGCACGTAATACAAGATCTGTGTGAGTAGTTGCACCAAATGGATCACCAATAACTAGGAATGCAACATTTTTATGATCTGCTTCTTCTAATATTTCATTAGCGCTTTCCACCATTTCTCTATCTGCTGCAATAATTTCACAATCATAAAATTCTTCCTAAAAATTAAAAGAAAAATTTGTAAATATTATAAATATAAATATTGAAGTTAATTACGAATTAATTTAATAAAATGCAGAAAATAAAAATAAATCATTTGGTTTTTAACATATTTTATCTATCATCTGTGTAATGAAATTAAAATTATTAAACATTACTTTGGATTACTTTCTTTAGGTTATAAATTCTCTTATAGTGAAATAATGATGATTATTATTATAACAAATTTATAGAATAACTTAAAAGATAAGTACTCACAAGTTTTTCTTTTCCAACTGATAAAATTGATGTATATGCCTCCAAATATACTCGATCGCATTTTTTAATCATTTCAAAACCTTTGACTGTGACGTCTTTTGCATTGCCTAAACCCAAACCTATCACATAAAGCATGGTTTACTTCTTTTATGTTTTTCAAATAAACAAAAATTGATATTTTTTAACAACTGACAATAAAATTGTGTCAAAAGGAAAAGGTTGTGGTCCCAACCATGCGTGTATATACAAATATTTTTTTTTATTGTATTTCTCGGCTCCAGGTCCAGATGGTGCTTCTGGACCTAGTAAATTTCCGATTTGGAACTTCCGGGGCCAAGCAGACAGCAGTGCATACTGCATATACGCGCATCGGCGCATGGTTGGGTTGGAAGGACAACTTTTTCCTTTGGACACAATATTATTATCAGTTGTCAAAAAATATCAATTTTTGTTGATTTAAAAAAGAAATAAACCATGCTTTATGTGATAGGTTTGGGTTTAGGCAATGCAAAAAGTGTCACAATGAAAGGTTTAGAAATAATTAAAAAATGCGATCGAGTATATTTGGAGGAATATGCATCCATTGTAACAATTAACAAAGAAAAACTTGTGAGTACTTATCTTTTATATTATCCTACAATTTTTTTATCATAATCATCATTATTTCAGTATAAGAGCATTTATAACCTAAAGAAAGTAATGTTTAATTATTTTAATTTCATTACACAGATGATAGATAAAATTAATAATTAACTTCAATATTTATAATTATAATATTTATAAATTTTTTCTTTTAATTTTTAGAAAGACTTTTATGGTTGTGAAATTATTGCAGTAGACAGAGAAATGGTAGCAAGCACTGATGAAATATTAGAAGAAGCAGATCATAAAAAAGTTGCATTTCTAGTCATTGGTGATCCATTCGATACAACTACTTACATAGATCTCATATTACGTGCAAAAGAGAAGAATATTAAAGTTGAAGTTGTGCGTAATGTCACAATTGTATGTGCTGTCAGTTGCTGTGGTCTACAGTTATATCGTTATGGAGAAGTAGTTACTATACGTTTTTGGACAGAAACTTCTCAGCTAGATAGTTTCTTTGATGTAATCGTTGAAAATTACAAAAGAGGTTTACATACTCTTTGTTTATTAGACATCAAAGTCGAAGAACCAACTTTAGAATCTACTTTAAAAGAGAAGAAAGTTAACAGGCCACCTAAATTCATGTCTGTAGCAGAGGCTGCAGATCAACTTTTGCAAATAATAGAAAAGAAATCAAAGAATAATCCAGACAGTTTATGTGAGCTCAAAGCAATTTTGTATATTTTATCAAACTTTATTTCATTACTATATAGAACAATTTTCTACAGCTCCATCCAATCTTGCAGTTGGATTTGCAAGAGTTGGTTCAGACGATCAGCAAGTAATAGCTTGTTCCCTCTCTAAGATGAAAGAAGTTGATCTTGGTTCTCCGTTGCACTGCCTTGTGATTCCTGGAAACGATTTACATCCTCTTGAATCAGAATATTTATTAGAATATGCTCTTGATAAAAGTGAATTTCAAGAGTTGGCACACTGAAGTTACAGTTTTATGTAATGGTAATTTTACATTATAAACATGTACTAACGTTAATTAATTGTTTTAAATGATACATTTTGATGGACTTTGAATGGAGAAAAACTTTAAATGTGTATGGTATAAATAACATTTATAGAAAGAGTGAAGTAATATTAATTTACCTCATTTATCTCAATGTTACATAGAGTATATGAGAAATCTGTGATACATGTAACAATGGCCTTATTTCTTTTATGTCTCTCAAATCAACAAAAATTAATATTTTTGACAACCGACAATAAAATTGTGTCAAAAGGAAAAAGATGGTTTTGCCGCAACCATGCGTGTACCTATACGCACGTGCTTCGTTTACTCCCTCTCATTCCATTGGCCTAATCAACTGTATGGCCTAACTACGTGGCAGCAGAGTGCGGCCCGACTATATATGCTATAGCCAAGCAAAAATGCACGCGCTTTAGTATAATTTCTAGTAGAAATCAAGAGAAAAGAAATATCTAGCAATATAGATTCAAAATTAGTAGATATCACTTGATTTCCACTAAAAATTACGAAAGCGCGCGCATTTAGGGAAGTTTTGATATCCTATTGGAAAAGCCTTCATATGCTTACAAAATAAACACCCGAAAATAATTCAAAAAAATATTTTTTATAATCATATTTTTATTGCAATAGTTTGTTCAATGGGTCTGATAATACATAAGTATTTCATATTTATATGTGCGGAGAGCATGTAACAACAGTTTTTTATGATAGATAAACACTTTTTACACACTGAAGTTCAAATTAAATCTATACTTATATTTATATATTAAAAATAAAAAATTAAACCAATTTTTACAATCACAACTTTCGTGCATAACGATTTTACAAATTTCATAAGAACCACTTAAAATAGTAGTGACATCTCATTGTCAAAAAAATCATAATCCAATATTTAAAAAAATGTATAATTTTTAACTTGTAAATCATTTGCTATGCACCAATTCATTTAATTTTAAGATTTTAAATTAAGAACATTTTGTGTAAAATTTGTTTTCACCAAAATTACATTTTTGTTTCCAAAAGACTACCTCATAAGTCAAAATTTTTAAATAGTCTCTAATTTCTAAAGTATAAAAAAATTGTAAATAGTTATTTGTATTTACATAAAAAATATATTTTCTTGAAAAATAAAATAAAACAATCTTGTTACGAGTTCTTATTACGAGATTTCATTTGTAATTCAAATCGCCTATTCATGCGTACACCTTTTAGGGTATTTCTTGCTTCTTCTCGCTTTTTCTCTCTAAAAAATAATAATAATTATATATAGCATATGAAATAGTATTTTTATTATATTTATTTTATTCAGTATTTACCTCGAATCTTTACTTCCAACTTGTTTCTTAGAAATTATATTAACAGCATCACTTTTTCTTAGTTTAAACCCAAATCTGTTATAAGAACCATTAGTTAAATCAATTGGAGCTAGTTTGTTGTTTCTTCTTTCCTGATTTGGTACATTTGCTAAACAAATTATAAATAAAAAAATAAAATAAAAAATGTTTGTAATCAAATTCGCATTTTTAAATTATAAAAAAAAATTTTATATTACTTTTTTTAGTACTAGATGTTACAGAATTCAGTACGTGCCGTTTTTCAACTCGCTTTTTCAAATCTACTAATGATTCCATCTTAGCAAAATTTTTTTTGTGAATCTCAGCAAAATTAGGTATTTTTGTAGCTGCTGGAGTTTTTGGTCCTACAATATAAAGAAATTTTTTATTACTATAAAAATATTATCAATGTAATTTATGTAATATACTGATATATTAATTACCTTGTTTTTTTTCGGAGCTTGCAAATACTCTTGGTCTACTAAGACGCTTGACTGAGGCAGCTAATATTTCATGATTACTTTTTCGAGATTTTAGAGTTGAATCAGACAATGAAATCGATCGTCTTTTATTTATAGGAGTATTTATAGCTACTTTTACTTCTGATAGAGAATTCAACCTTTGTCTACTTTCCACTCTATCAACTAATGATTGTCTTAGAGGAGTTCTAGTTTTACTTTGTGATATAGGTGTTCTTTTTTGTTGAATTGCATGACCAGGTGTACCTAATCTATTTACACCAGAGGACTGAACCTGATTTCCCAAATTGGGAGTAGCAAAATGTACTCGGCAGTTCCTTTTAGAATCTCTTTGTTCTTCTATACTTAATTCAGCTTCATCGGCTCTTCTTTTTTGTGATTTATTTTGTAATCCAGGAGTTTTAGGATTTTCTACTTCATATGTATTATCTTTTGTAGACTTACCTTTAGTTGATGTATTTATATTCTTTAATTCAAAAGTATCACTTTTGTTACTTTTTTGAGAGGCATTTCTGCCTTTTGGAGATGTTTTTTTCCTTGGACTTTTTGGACTATTTTTAGTTATTTCGAATGTGCTATTCTTTTGTGAATTATCAGAATCAAAAACATCACTCATATGAATTAATGAACTATCATCAAAAGATGGTTCAGATTCATCCTCTAGTAAAGGATGATCTTTTGCAATTTGACTCTGTTTATTTAACCGTTTAATTGCCTTAGATTTTACATTAGATAACTTATTTACCTTACCTAAATCTTTTGATTTATTTAGTGATAATTGGTTTTGGTTTGATGCCAAGCGTGCTGTCTGTGTAAACCTTTCTCTTGGTGTTGAAGTATTTGTAGGTTTTAAAATTGAACGATTTTTATTTAAATAAGATGGTGTAGTACTAATAAAACTTAAATTGGTTTCATTAGATTTCTTAGATATATTCAATTGAGTTTTAATAGTTCTTGCAGGAGTTGTAGGTTTCATAGTAAAAGTGGATTGCCTTTTAATTGAAGATTTTACTGATTTTGGTGATATTTTTCGTTGTTTTGGAGTTACAGCTAGTTTTACTGCATGATCTACTGGTATCAATTTTATACTTGGTTGATTAGTTTTTGATGTTAAAGTAGGATTTTTCAATTGAGGAGAAGATAATTTATTTACAACCACCCTTGGACTCATGGATGAAGTTCTTGACAAATCATTACTAGCAATTGATTTTCTAATTGGTAACTTTATTGAAGATCTTCCAACTTTTGATGGAGAAGTGGTTTTTGATGATTTTGGTGGTGATAAAGTTTTAGATGTTTTTATTGGTGATTTCTTTGTTTTTAGTGGTGATGAAGTTTTAGATGTTTTTACTGGAGACTTCTTTGATTTTGATGGTGATGGAGTTTTGGGTGTCTTTACCAATGATTTTATGGATTTTGATGGGGATGGAGTTTTCAGTGTTTTTATCAATAATTTCTTGGATTTTGATGGGGATAGAATTTTCGGTGTCTTTACCAATGATTTCTTGGATTTTGATGGGGATGGAGTTTTTGGTGGCTTTACAGGTGACTTCTTGGATTTCGATGGTGATGGAGTTTTTACTTTTTTAACTGGCGATGTACTAGACTTAGAAAATGATGAATTTTTTGGAGATTTGAATGGTGATTTTTTTGATTTTAAATTTAAAACAATTTTGGGCATTTTTTTCGAAATTAATGGAAAAATTATTTGAGGTGATTTCTTAGATTGTATAAGCATAGATTTTGATGACCTTTTAGATTTTGATGATGAACCAGGAGTCTTTTTTAAATTTAGAGATGTATTAATTTTAAGTGATTTATCTAGTTCACTATGTTTTTGTGACTTATTGGATTCATTCAACTTTTTTGATGAATCTATTTTAGTTATCTTTTCAGATTTTAGAGAAGAATCAAATTCTTGTGACTCTGTTAATCCAACAGATGTAGTATCTTTTTGTGATACTTGAGATTTTTTTGGTGAAGTAGACTTTGGTGATATTTTAGGAGATGACTTTTTGCTTGTTTTAGATTTTGGAGTTTTAAGTACTATCTTAGGAGACTTTGAAAATCTTGATTTTATTTTTAATGTAGGTGAAGTTGATTTTTTTTTATTGGATAATTTTGATTTTGCTTTTGTCTCACTGTTAGTTTTACTTTTTGCCGAATCATTGCCTATATTGGATTTAGGATGTTGTAATGAGCTGTTAGACTGTTCTGAAGATGGTGGAGAGTCTGTAATGGGAAGCTTTCTTGGTACATTTAAAGCTTTAAGAGAATACCGTGAATGTGTTTTAGGAGATCCTAAATTCACTGGGGATTTTTTAGGTGTCTTTGTAGAGCGATGAGGTGTAAACGACACATTTAAGGGACTAGTCTTTGGAGTAACATTACCAGTTAACGATTTTTCTGGTGTTATACTATCTTTTCTTTGTGTAAATGATGCTTGGTGATCCAACTTAATTTTTTTCCTACTCCTAATGGTTTTTTGAGGAACTTCTTCATCTTCACTTACTAAATTGTCAGTAGCATAAGATACTCGTCTATTACTTTTCTGATTAAAAGATTCATCCTCACTAATGAGCAAACTTGCATCAGTAATCTGAGTCTTAGTATTTTTATTTTGTTTCTTTGACCTTGGAGATTTACCTTTCTTAGGTTTTGAGTTAGTTGAATCTTCAACAGTCATGGATAATAAATTTTCTTTATTTGTTGATATTTCTTGAAGTTTTCTTCTTCGATTCCTTGTGTTAGTGGAAGTAACATTTAAAAAACTTGTAGCTACAGTATTATCAGCTGAATTATTAATTTCTACAGGATTGTCACTTTCTTCTTCTGAGCCCCTAGCAGTGTGACCTTCTCAGTAAAAATATTGTTTAAATAAAATTATAGTACATTCTAAATAATTGAAAATGTTTATAAACTTACTTTTATTGACACGACGACTACTTCGTACTGATTTAGAAATAGACTTCAAACTGTTATTAATAGATATGTCATTGGTATTTTCTCTAATAGTACCTGAAAATTAATATTTTCAATATTTAATTACCTATAATATTTTGTTTAGGGCTAAGAAAATTATTTTACTGTTGATCCCATTCATTACCTATGTACAAATATGTAACCTATATGTAACCTATTCCGATATCAACAAGGTAGCAAGTGTTTAAAAAAAGGACGCCGACTTAAAAATTACCATCATATTTTGGGGGAAGTATACATGAGGAAAGGATGAAAAAATGTCAAGAATTCAGATATTTAAAATCGAACATTTATTATTTCTAACTTGTAATAGTTATAATACATTTCACAGTAGAATATCATTGATTTGATAATCCTACTGTTGCGATAACAATGAAAGCTATATTGCGTTGTTTTGGGTTTTCGTTTTAAGGCGCCAAATTGCACGCCATATTCGAGTGTATACATTGTGTATATATACCGCGCTTGAGCCCGCCCAAACGTTATCTACTTTTTTTCTCAAAATGCTTATTGTAATCGAAAGTTATGAGACATGAGCTTTACCTCTTCTCGTTCTCCTCGGCGACATCTTGCTTCTCCTAGAGATTATTTTACCTTTCTTGTCTTACTTGACCGGCGTATCACGAAAGAAATCCGCGAGAAGAACGTTATAGCCGTGGCAAAGGAAGTTAACTATATTCGTTGGTGAAACAAACCGCAAACGTGAAAACGTTTGAAACCATCTGGACTAGACCGACGAGTGCGCTCACAGCGCCTCGAACCCCTTTGTAAATACTTTTTCGAAAAAATGGCAATAGTCAACGGTCGAATATGAGCTGCTGTTATTGCATTTTAATTGTAAATTTTATTTATAAATACTATTTTATGTATATTTTCATTACGGCGCTTGTTTATAATCCGTATTTGCAAATTATAAAATAGTATACCCAGAAAATATAGGAATGTAAAAAGAACCAAGATTATGAATCATTTTTATCAGATGGTTGTCACTATATCTATAACATATTTAGCTGTTGTATATCAGTATATAGTTTATATATTTTTCATATAAATACAAATATTTAAAATAAATACATTATATTTGGCTGAGACAATTATAGATGAACAGTAATTTCTATAGATCTTGGCTTTAATTTCTTATACCTATATACTATTTGTAGTTAATAAAAAACTATAAAAAAAAAAATAATATTTCAAAACTTATCGATCACATAAAAAATTGATTTATTTACGTAAAGAATAAAAAATATATGGACTCTATACCTAGTCAAGGTATCGCAATGTTTTCATGCAAAAGAGATTTGAACGATGACTTTTTTATTCGATATTTGAAATTAATAAAGATATTTTTTATAAGAAAACAAATATATATATATATTAAAATCGATAATTTGTATAAAGTTCTTAGTTCAAAGAACAAATAGTTATCTAAGGAGCAACGAAAGCAGAAATCTACCTTATTCGTATGAAGCCTTACGTAACATCATCTGGATCTACAGAGTTAGTTATATCTATCGTCGCACCTCACCACACGCTCGTGGTAGTTGTGGGTTGTGGCTCTTCTCCTATATTCAAGTACCATTGGCAAGGGAGATCCTAAATTCATTCCCTTTTTCTATTTATTCCTGAATTAAGAAAAAAAAAACAGGTAAGCAATCGTGGTTATTTATTTTACTCTTTACGATCAAATATTATAATAAAATTACTTGCTAATCTTATCTATATTGGTTCATCATAAACTTAACGTAATACATTATCGTCGTACACTAAATCTGGGTGATAAATCAATATTTTCGTACAAAATTGACAATATGAAATCGAATTTATTTATTTATCTTCTTAAATTTGACGTGATTGTTATATAAAGAAACTTGTTGTTCGAATGACTGAAAAATGCAAAATAAAATTAATATATCTGCAATTTCGGGAAAAATAACCTCAATGGCACTGATTTATATAACAGTGGTTTGCACGGTTTCATCACAGAAAAAAGAATACGAGATTATTAATAATTTCATTATTTTTAGTAACAATGGCTGATGAACCTGCACGACCAATGAAGTACCCATATACTTACTCAGCAAAAATTGCTCAATTTCCATTCAAATATTACTATACTCACAGTTGGGGCTTTAAGTACTGGGCTTTCGCATGTGTACTTTGCGCACCTATCTTCTACAAGATTCAGAAAATGTGTAAGTATTCATTTTCAATTTTTTAGCAATTGAAGCATTGTTGATTTTGGTGCTATAAAAATATTTTGGATTCTCATATTGCAGCATATGCTCCTGCGAATGTGAAGACATGGGACGAAACTCGCCGGAAAGAATTTTCAGGTCACCATTAGTTCCATTATATATCTATATTATGATGAAAAGTTCTAGTGTAACAATAAGAAATCCTGTTTTGAGGCATCAATTTAAGAAATTAAACTGTATAAAAAAATAAAAATGTCTCTTGGTAAATAATAATAAGATATTATTTTTTTGTTTTTGAAGGTGTTTATTACCAAATTAATTGTATAAAACGTACATTCATTACAAATGATTTTTAATTGTGCTGTACAAGATAATGCTCAATGTCCAAATTCTTTATCTTTAAAATTTGGGTAGGTCCAGCCCAAGATTTATCCTAACAAACTTGGAAATGATCAGGTAGATCTCTTGCTATGGCAAAACTAAGTACTGTTACTATAACAATTTGAAAAAATTAAAATTCTAAAAATCCAGTAAATAAAGTTCTGTACGAACAAGCCTGGATTTTCTTTAAAAAAAACCCACGTTTTTCAAATAAAATAAAATCTAAAATTTTAACCTGCACAAGCTTGCAGCTCTCAAAGTTGTAATTCGCAGATCATATAGACTTAAAAAATGTTAAGACGACAAATATATGCAATATCTCCTTTGTTCTATTCTAAAGTGTAAATATATATAATTAAACGAATAAATAATAATTTATGAATCAAGTGGATTGTATAACAATATTATGAAACAATAGGTGTAGGAGAAGTGCTAAATAGGGTACTTAAACTGGGACTTAGTGAATTAAGTCTCCGACACTGGTTCACGTTGTAATAAGGCTTTTTACTGAGAAGTTCAAGTTTTAATGAATAATACTAATCTCAGTCAGGCCTAAAGAGAAATTTATGAATCAAACATGTGCAAACTATTTTAAGAATAAAAAAAGCGTCTTGATATTGACTAAATCAGTTGTCAATAATAATCTCTACTGATCAGTCAAGCCCTTAATTTTTAACACTTTATGAGCTTTCATAATTTGTTCCAACTAAAAAAAAAAAAAAAAATTTCACCGTAACGATAAACTTCAAGAGTTTGATTTACGAATAAACGACCACCTTTAACAGACATTGCTGCACTAAAATCCATACAATTTATAACAAAATTGATTTTAATTTAGGATTTTTAAGAAGGCAAGTCGTTATAAATTATTATTACACGCAAAGATGCTTAATCTTTTCTAGCTATGATTTGAATCATCATCATCTTCTTCGCTGTGTTCTATACCATTCTGATTGCCATTTCTTTCAAGTTTTTTCATTTTGGCGTTTGGTTGTCGTACTTCATCTTCATTATAATTGAGATTAAGGTCTTTGCACCGTTTTTCAAAAAACTTCAATAGTTTCATACCAGCCCTAAAAACATAACTAATTAGGTGAAGGTAAAAACATTCTTTTATAAAATAATTTTGATGTTCGGAAGCCAAAGAGTACAGCCTTGCATCATGATAATAGCCTGAATTAATGTATAACAATCCATACCAGTTTCCATTACCACTTAGAGTTAAATCATGCATACATTACTAATTTTTAAGTGATTGCACTAATTTAATTTTAAATTCTATAACATGCAACAAAGTGTGCTAATTTTTGTGTAAAACAGAAACGTTTGATTATTTGGATTTGGTTTATCAAAAGGATTAGAGCACAAAATACATGCAGTAAATGAGTAAATTTCTTAGCATTTTAAAATAAAAATGAATGAATTACGTGAGTTTGACACGATATAATGAATTTTTAAGAAATTGATTGAAAATGTCGAGTAAATGTTATATGAATGACGAGAAAAACGATTAGTATTATAAGTATACATTGTCTCTGGCATCCGAACTTGTAAATAAAATGCTGTATTACTTACTTGTACACATCGCTATGGTCTGTATTATATGTTTGACAGTTATCAAAGACCAATAAGCAATCACTGTAAAATGCTTGTAATGTAGAATAATCATTATTTTCAAGCTTTTTCTTTATTGTACCAAAATCCATTGGTTTGGAAATGTATTCGTAATAATCAGGAACCTCGTCGGTTGTAACAGGTGCGAGGAATGGCCAAGAATCTCGATGACGCGTAATGTCAGCTAATAATCCTTGCAATTGTGTTTTACAACCTTTTATGGTATGCTTCACTTCTTCTTCATGTTCAATTTCTGCTGCTCTTTTTGATGCTCTTCTTGTTGTCCTTGAATGTTCAATTTCTTCAGATGCACTACTGTCTGTAAATATTTAAAGACATATAAAGAAATTAGAATACTCATAATAATGTAAAATGTATATGTTTATAATGTTTTAAAATAAATCTTAAGATTTATCGTGTTATTGAAAGAAAAAAAAAATTACAAAAAAAAATTAATAATATTATTTAAAGTTTTAAATGTGTACGAATAGTTAGGGCTTTTTAAAAAATAAAAATAAAAACTTTTTACTAAATTTTTGTTAGATTAGTCGATTAAAAATGTTTAATAAGTCTTTATATATAATGGTAGTGAGAAGAGAAATAAATTTCTAATGGGTTTACTAAGTAACAGAGAAAACACGAATAACTTAATACAGACCATCCCAGTCTTTAGAGTCATTAGTAAGAAGGCTCTTGGCGAAGCCGTGGATGCGAGAACGCGCCGCAGCAGCGGATGATCTTTCTGTCTCTCTATCCTTCTCACGGCCTTTCACTACTAATAAACATACCCAAAACTAAACCTTACTTTGTTTCTTTTTATATCTATTTTCAAAATTATGCTCTTAAAACTTGAAATGCAAATGTTATAAAATTATATCGTTTAGTGTAAAAAATAATTTTATAAAATTTATTAAAATAGAAAATTATGAAACTTTAATAACATTAAAAAATAAAAACAAAAAATATAATAATGCCCTTTAATATTATGTACATATAAATAATTATTTAATATAGGTTAATAAAAATATAATATCACTTCTACATAATTTCTATACTGAAAATTCAAGTTAAGTGAGCATCGTATTTGTCAGTTAATACACATTATATTACCTGATCTTGGATTACTTTTTCGTGTTTTGCAACCAGTGCAGGTCCAATGACCCCTGGGAGTTCTAGATAAAGGCGGCTCTAGACAGTCGATGTGGAAAGATTTCGAACAAGTGTCGCATGCAATAAGTTTTCCGTCACTTTCGCACACTGCACAAACTTGTATCGATTTTGATCTAGAAATTAAATTTTTTTTTAATAACATTTTTTTTTTATGATAATATTTGTTGATCTTACGTTTCATGTTTGTTGTCTTCATTTTGATCATCAGCTTCTTCATCATCATCACTATCCACAACTCTTTTCGCACGACAGTGCCTAGTTTCTTTAGTAAGAGATGCGTCTTCCTCAATTTCGTCTTCAAATTTTCTTCTCTTTTTTGCTTTTTCTTTTGGTTTACTTTCCCGTGGTTTGCAAACAGTGCAAAACCAGTCCCCTTCCGGTACAGCCTATATCAAGAACAAAAATAAATCAAAAATATTGTTTGCCTAAAATAAAATGTTAATCAAATTTCGTAAATGTGCTTACAGTTAATTTTGGCTTTAAACAGTAAAGATGATGCCCCTTATTACAACCATCACAGAGTAACATATTTTCTGCATCCCTGCATTTTCGACAAATACGACACCGCGCGTTTAATGCACTTCTGCTCCAAACAATACTATTGTCTAATGTATTTAAATGTACAAAAAGTTGAGACCAACTTGTGGATGCCATAAGTGATTGCTCCCACCTATCTCTAGCTTCTTCACTGGACCACTTTTTATCTTTTTCATCGATACCTAGTGGTTTCTTTTTCAGGTACTTATGTTCAATAGCATGAGATATTTGTAAAATCGCACATGCCATTTGTTTGATTGCAGTTTGCTGCTTTGGATCTGTAGTAGGTTCATTTTTATCTGGTAGACCCAAATATTTTCCTAAGTCGCGATAAACTTTTGTATTAGAACTACCAACTTCAGAATCGGGAGTTCCAGGTCTACTACTTTTAGATTCTGTTTTGATTTTATCTAATGTAGCATTTACAGCGAAATCAACTGGAGTCTCAGTTAAACCAAATACAAGTTTGTCACACTGTTTATCATATTTGCCATTGTTAATGGCATTCCGCCACACATCACGATTATTTACTTTTAATGAACCTAGACCACCCACTTTGATTTTATCTTCTAAATCCAAAATATAATCACGCAGAGTTAGTGCTAAAACTTCATCAATTGGCATATCAGCAGGATAATTGTGATGAGTATTATCAACTTTGCTCTTTTTAGACAATTTTGATATATCTTTTGGTGGATCAACAAACTGTGAAGAAAAATAAAGGTTTTAATAGTAAGAATTATAATTTATAAAAAGGTAAATTAAGATACTTACAACTTCAGAATTAAATTTATGTTTTGGGCAATTGTTTATAGCAAATATCAAACTTTCTTTTTCGTGTATAAGATTATTCCTAAGTTCTGATTCTCGTAATCCTCTTTCATTGAGTGAATTTATTAAACTATCGATATCTTGTTCACTACTGTAAAAACTCCATTTAGGTCCTGGTCTATTTACATGTACCGGGCACTCTTTGGTACCAGTACAGGCCATTACACTTTTACGAACGTCTTTTTGTTTTACATCCTTACGAGGGGATTTCATTCCATTTTTGTCATTGAAGCTGACTTTTTTGGGAGATTTATTTTTCTTAAAGCTATTTTCCTTATCACTAACTTCATCTTCAAATTTATTTTTTAAGTAAGAATTTAATGCTTTTTTATCTGCAAGTTCTGGCATGTATGGAGTACCTTCTGGTAAACATGTACCTAACGACGTGACAAAATTTTCAACAAATACACCTATAACAAAATCGTATGTTATAATAATGCAAAAATATTTTTTTTATTTAGTTTAGATAGTGTCTAGTAAAATTTCATTATATACCTGGAATAGATAGTAAGCGCCAGTACTTTCGATACGCTCTATCAGAGCCTAAAAGTACCATCATTTGAACATCCCTAGAGGCTTGTTGCAATTCTTTTAATTTTGTCTCATATTCTTCTTTTTTCTTCTCTTCTTTACAATTATTACGAGTTATTTTCTTAGGTTCTGGATCTTCTTCTTCTACTTTACCCTCTTTTTCCTTTTCTTTTAATTTTTCTCGTTCTTCTTTTTCTTTTTTCTGTTCAGCTATCAAAAAATATTTCAATTCTTTCCTTGCTTGGAAAAGTTTTTCATACCTTTCATCAATAACATCACGTATTGATGCAAATGTTAATAATTGATTAATTAAGCAAGTCACTACAGTCAGTCTGTCTTCAAGTTCAAATTCACACATATTACGGTGACCAAGAGCTCGTAAAATTCGTGGCTGTTCTATCTTAAGTAAAAGAGCAGGATCATCTTGATTTGTGTAACCACCTATTAAGAATGAATGTTGTAATTAATTTACTCTCTTAGAACAAAATAAATATTTAAAAAATCAAAAAGTCTAGGGACGCTCCAAAGGCAAGTATAAAAAATATACTTTTAAAAATTACCTCTTTGAGAATATCTCCATTTGGATGCTACTTCACTAATACGACCACCAGAACACAAAAGATGTTGTCTCAATATTTCACTCATTGTATAGTAATCCAATGCAAGTTCTGACAATTGGCACCCTTGATACGTTTGACACCAACTGGATGCCATTGTGGCTAATTTAACAGCATCTGCCATAGAAGATACTTTCTGATCAACATTATTATCACTGACAGCTTCAGATGACTCTGCATGAATTTCATCTTCTTCCTCAGCTTGATATTTAAAAATATTGGCAAGAAGTAATTGAATAAGATCATTTAATGGGCCTGTAACTTCCTTTTCCATCATTGCTTTTTCCAAATTTTCAAGGTTAAAACCATTTGGAAACCAAGTTTTAACTTCAATTTCGTCATGGAAGAACTCCAAAAATTCTAAAATCATTGCAAAATCGCCAAATTTTTCATTTAACAATGTACATTTTAATGGAGTGGCTTCTGGAAGAGATTTTAAATCTTCACATTCTAAATCTTCTCGTGGTTTATTCCACTTTCTGACATAAGCTGCTAGTGCAGCCTGCTTTAATTTTTCTTCCTTTTTGCGTTCTTTATCCTCTAACCGTTCTTCTTTTCTCTTTGCCTTTTCTTCTAGAGCTTTTGCTTTTAATTCTTCCTTAAATTTACCATTAAGTCTAAAATATAAAAATGAAAAAACATGTAAGGGACAATTGCATTTATTAATGATAAAAATAAAAATATAAAATCTTAAATACCTGGGCTTTTTATATTTTTTTGTTATGATTCCCCCTTGGTTAAGCTTCTTTAGAGGATCTGGTTTATTAAATGCTCTATGCTTGGATGCATCTGTTATGAGAAACTTTTCTAAAGATTCTTGCTTCTGTTTAACTATTTTTCTAGGTTTTGGAGTAAAATCTGGGAATGGCCCAGCAAATATAGAATCAAAACGTGTTTTATTAATTCCATACTTTTGTAAGACACTTTCCTAAAAAATAACAAATTATGAGTCATAGTTAAATAAAACTTTTTATTGATAAAAGTCGTTTTATCTTCGAACACTTTTAATTATAAGTTTTCTAAAAATGAAATTCTGAAGTTTTAAAGCATTTATAGTCAAAATAATTTGAATTTACCTTAATTGTCCATATTCCAGTGGTACTTTGTTCACATAACATCCTAAGAAATATCTTATTACGCTCTCGGGTATATTGCTGTTTTCTCCTACGAACTTGTGAAGCTTCCACTATCATAAGTTGACTTACATCTGCATCACCGCAATCAAGCTGTTCAACTTCATAACGAAACAGTTTTGCTGGAGGATAATATTGTCTCTCTTGTGTATTTCTGTACAAGAAAAAAAACCATTATTTAAGTTATTTTCATGTAAACGTTTTTTTGTTGTTGTTTTTTTTTTTTTAAATAAAATTTACATGACAACATATACTCACTGTTTATTTTCTGAATTATAAGCATTGATTTGTTGCTCAGTTGGTTCAATCACTTGCAATACATGACACTCACACCAAGACTCCTCTGTGAAACTGGCTTCAACCATTTCACCTATAAAATATCTCTCTCTGGCATACTGATAGACATCTTCAATCATATCACCCAATGAAGTTCTGGATGTCTTACTGGCCAAATACAGAATTGGTATCCGCAACTGAAAAGCCAAAATCATTGTGAGAATGCACTTTCAACGAAAATAAAACAACGCAGAATTCTCTCTCACCTCCATGGGAAACTCTTTGAGACTTTCCTTTGCGTGTTCCTCACACTGCAGTGCCTCCTCGTAAGTCATTCCCGACTTTCCTGTTATGCAGCACGACCATATCATGGAGTTACACAGAATGATTCTCTCGCAGAACTCGCTGAAAAGAAACGACGATTAATGAGTAAAACGACAGACGCTAGGTATATACTGCACCGAAAGAACGGCAGGGGTAAGCGTAACACTCTCTCTCGAGCTCGAGCGCGCGCGCGCGCAAACGCGTCAGCACACGCATATACTTACTTATAGTCCTTGAAGATCTCGTTGGTAACGGCGCAGTGGAACACCTCGTCGTCTTCTCGGAAGTCCGAGGAGACGTGGAGCCGCTGAAACGGCTTCTTACGCAGCAGCGGCATGATGTTGATCTATGTTGACTGCTCGAGAACAGCTGAAGGAGCAGCAGCAGCCGCTCGCCGTGTGTGAGCGCACCCTGCAAGGGTTCGCCGACGACGACGTCTAAGACGTCGTCTCACAGACACTCGTTGAAATCAATGGGCCACTAGGTGCCGATGTGCGGCGCGCGCTTGCTCTCGCGTGCTTTCCTCTCTTCTCTCTCTTTCTCACGGTGCCCCCCGTCTATTGGCACACACGCGCGCGCGCGCGCGAATAAGTATCGCTCTCGAGAGTCCTCTACTCTCTCTATCTCTCTCTTGCTGTCTCTCTATCGCCGCGCGCAAAGTTGGCGTGCACCGCGCGCGTTCACCGTCGTCGTTTTCCTCCTCGCGTGCTTCCGCGCGTCGAAATGTTGAGTCTTGTTCAATCGGCTGCGGACTCTTGTAACGCTGCACTGTTTTTCGAAAAAATCGCCACTCGTTGACAAAGCGCCTTCTTCACGGTGTCCATGGAGGGAGAGAGGCGCGCATTCACACCTGCCAGCAGCGATCAGCAGCAGCGACTCTCGTACGACTGCTGCGGAACAGAGTATACTGCGAAGCGCCGTAGGCGAGGAGGAGAAGTGAGGGGCGTGGGGAGGGGGGAAGAGCGGCCCGTATGCCGCTAAAGTGCGATGCCGAGTGGCGCGCCGAGTCCACGCTGTTGCGGCGGAAACAGTTCTACCACGCGCTGGCTTTTTCTCCCGCCACATTCTCGCTGCTTTTGCGCCAATTTTTAAAAAAACCCGACCTCAGCTTTCTACCGATCCTGACGCTTCTTGCTATATCTAGCGCGTTTTCATGTTCTTGCATGGTTTTTTTCAGACGCTTCGTGCTCACATTTCTCGCTCGTCTTCTGTTACGATGACTGAATTCGATAAATTATTGCGTTCAATTGCACAATGTGCGAGTGCTCTAACGGAAATAGGATGGTGGCCTATTCAACTCGCCATCGTCATACCAACACGAAAACATTGTAGTGATAATTAGCAGATGATAATTTCTGAATACGCCGTATCTGTATAACAATAGTAATTATTGAGATGCGTTCAATGATCTTTAATAGGCGATTAATAAAATTTCAATGATACAAAGAATAAGGAGAAGTCTTCATACGTATGATGAAAGTGCTACTGAATTTCAGAGATAAAAATATGAGCGCGCCTTTTTTTTAAGGGTATTGGCAGCATCTTTTAAATCTCAGCTTTTAGCGGGAAAAAGAAGAAAAGATTTGAAAGCTTCGATATAAGAGTATTATTTTTATTTCATTATATCTTTTTTCAAGTAATACAAGTAATATTGCAAATATTACAAATAACAAAAATTCAACTTTATAATATTTCTTGAACGAAATATTTTCAAGTTAATAAATTCAGTTCTTTTATATTTATATTCATATAAAAAGTTCTTAAAAATGCTCAATTATTCCAGCCATTACAGCAATAGTTGACGGATTAAGGTAATGATGGAACAAACATCATTTTGCGGCCACTGTTGATTATCCTTTCATTGGACATTAAATTAAAAATTAACTATAAATAAGATCTTTGCTATATATCTAACCATTCTTTTATATACTGGCATTTTACTGGTGTAACATCACCAAAATCACAACAATTTTTCCTCACCTAAAATATTAAAAAATTATCAACATTATAATGACAATTCAAAAAAATTTACATTCTTGCACTTTGTTGTTATGGAAAAAACTTACAGGACAAACACCACAGGGACTCTTGACAAGGCCTGGTGAATCTAACAAAGGCTTAATTGCTCTGTATAAATTGCTTCCATCACTTGCAATAGTTTTTTCAACTTTTCCATCATATATTAAAGTATTTAATATCACCTCTAAATCTTCTACTGATAACTTGACCTATTGCAAAAAAAACAGTATTTTATAAAAATATTCAGCTTTTGTTAACTAATAATAATAATGTATTGCTTACTTTACTTATTCCCAAATCGGAAATAAACTTCCAAACCTCGTTGGATGATGCAAAAGTAGCATTTTTTTCAGCTATGGGTCCATTTAGATAATCTTTGGTACTATCCCGCTTTTGTTCTAAAAATCTATAACACTGTTGGTTTAATACATCCACAAATTCTGCTTCAAAATCTTGATCTTGATACCATGCTCCACCAGTAACAGATCTATCTGGTTCTAAGTTATACAGCATATAGACTTTCTTTTTGCTTATAGCTACTGATTTGACAGCCTTAATGAATTTTTTTGTTTCGAGACTTTTTAAAATTTTATTTAATTGAGTAGGCATTAAATTTGATTTAAATCTAATATCTCTGATCCAAATCCCTTTATTTCCCGCTTCTTCTATTATAGTATAAACAATTTTCTCTTCATTATCAGCACCTTTGGCAGTTTTACCTTTCGAGGGGTCTTTTAATTTATACAGCAGAGTCTCTCCTTGTTTAAAGAGAGCAAAAAAGCCTTGTGCTAAAAGTTTGTTTATGGCTTGGGCTTTTTGAATTGGTGTTAGGTCTGGCATTTCTGTAGAAATATCTTTGTCAGATATACCTTTTGGTTTTGTCTGTGCAAGATTAACTATTCTGTAAAATGATTAAGTATACATTAAAAGGATATTTTTTCTTATATAATAATTAATGAGCATAAACGAATTTTCGTCTTAATAAACAATACTTAACTTACCTTTGGGCTGTAGGATCAAGTTGATCTGCATCTTTATTAGAGTTTGCCTTATCAGCAGCTTCTGAATCCATTTTATAAAGAGTATCTTTTAAATGTTATTCATTCATAATATAATGCATTCATTTAATTATTGTAACGTGTAATTTTGTATAAAGCAGTTGCCTCTTTCATCACCACATGCTTTGGCGTCACCTGTACTGCGAGACCTAACCTCTTTTTTTTCTAACTTCTGCTACAACTGTGTGTAGGTACCCGTTGTACCCAGTACCTACCGTAATCCGTATTATAGGTACACCAGCGCCGCCATACATCTATAGTTTCGTATGTATTAGACAGAAAGAGATGGGAAATCAAAAGAAATCAGCTGTATTCGAATTTTGCTATACTTTCTGTGACGCTAATATAGTGTCTTCAGCCCTTCAGTATATAACACAAACAAGGCATTAGTAAATACCTAAAAAATAAAATTATTTTACTTTTTATATTAAAAGGGGCGCAGTAGCACCTTGAAGACAAAATATTTTTTAATGGAGAATTTATCCGATAGTCACGATGAAGAAACTTTAGAATTAGCATCAAAAACATGGAATAGGGTCATTGATTCTGTCGCAAAGGTACGTGAAAAATTACTTTTAATGCATACGTAGTTAATATAATAGCGAAAACATTTCAATAGACAATTAAATTATTATTTTAGACTGGTTTTAGAGAAGGCATTGCAGATGGCTCAATGTCAGTTTTCCAAGATGGTTTTGACAGGGGTTACAAAGAAGCTTTTAAAATAACATTTCTCATAGGAATTTACAAAGGTCTTGCAAACTGTTTAATAAAGGAATTGGATCACCCCACAGAAATTGAGAATCTCTTATCTAAAACTAAAAGAGGAATATGTTATCTGTGTGAAAGGGAAATAAAAGATGCTGCAGATGTACCTGAGAAAACAATAGTAGAAATAGAAAACTGTCAAAAAGAGCACTCTAGTAAAATTTTAAAAAGTTTGGAAGAATATTTTCATCCACTTTTAAAAAAGCACAACATAAATCTTGATCTTTTCAACGCTTATAAATAAAAAGCATGCATACAACAATAAGTTACTAAGGTTTTACTTAAATTAAGGACTTAAAGATTTGATATTTTGAAATAAAGAAGTAAATATATACTACTATATACAGTAAAGAAATATTTCACATATTTGCAGAAAATAAATACTTTTATATTTTCATACATTCAACTGTGTTGGTGCTAAAACAAATATTGAATATTTTTACCTATTTTAAAAAAAAAATTATGCTATGTATAGGAATTTGAAAATTGATGAAGTCTGTTTTGCTTTCTATTAATTGTAATTCAGACATCTTTTATTTACTACGAGATTTATATTGTCAATAAATTTTTTATTAAGATATGGAAGAATCAGAATGTCACAATTGTTAAAAAAGAATTACAATTACTTTTTATTTCGAGTATATTTTTGTTAAACATTGCAAAATGATATTTTAGGAATAAAAAATACAAACATAGATACTTTTTATAAATATAAGCCTTCTGGAGAACCTTCTTTTTTCCTATATAACACACTTTCTTTTGACTTTTTGAAATCTTCACTGGTGACTTTCATTCTACGCTCCCTCAATGCCATTAAACCAGCTTCAGTACATATTGCCTAAAATATTATTGAATATTAGTAAGAATTTTTTTCAGAAAATTAAAAAAAATCAACTCAATAAATTCATTGAATATTGATAAATTTAATATATAATATAGTCATTCAAGTTATTCAACTGAAATGTATTTCTTACCTTAATGTCTGCACCAGACAAATCATCTTTGGCCATAATTAAATCAGTAAGATTGACATCTGGAGCTAAAGTCATTCTACTAGTATGTATACTGAAGATTCGCTTTTTAGTCTTTTCATCTGGTAAGGGGAATTCTATTTTCCTATCAATACGTCCTGGTCTGATTAAAGCAGGATCCAGTGTTTCAATCCTATTTGTTGCCATAACAACTTTGACATCACCTCTACTGTCAAAACCTAAAATGACAAAAAAAATTGTTACACATTTAAAAATAAAAAAAGAAATATGAAGATTAATATAAATTTAATTATTCACTCATACCATCTAACTGATTTAGGAGTTCCAACATAGTCCTTTGAATTTCCCTTTCACCACCACTGTTGCTATCATAACGTTTGGTACCAACAGCATCAATTTCATCTATGAAAACTATAGAAGGAGCATGTTCTTCTGCGACTCTGAACAACTCTCTGACAAGTTTTGGACCATCTCCTAAATACTTCTGGATAAGTTCAGACCCAACAACCCTGAGGAAAGTTGCCGATGTTTGATTGGCCACAGCTTTTGCCAACAATGTTTTTCCTGTTCCAGGAGGTCCATATAAAATGACTCCCTTTGGTGGTTTGATTCCCATCTCCTCATAATATTCAGGATGAGTCATTGGAAGCTCAACTGATTCTTTGATTTCTTGTATCTGAACGTCTAAACCTCCAATGTCGGCGTAAGTTTCTTGTGGAGCTTTTTCCAATTTCATCACAGTAACCATTGGATCTGTATCATCACCTAAGACTCCAACTACGGCGTGAACCTTGTGATTCAACAGAACTGAACATCCAGGTTCTAGTTGATCTTTGTCAACAAAAGAAAGAATAGAAACATAATGTTCTGATCCAACAGAGGTAGAGACAATAGCATGATTATCATCAATAATTTCTTCCAATGTTCCTACTGACATAGGAGTTCCTCTCAAGTCATCGACTTTGGACCTTTCTTCTTCATTCTTTTCTTCCTGAGGCTTCAAGCGTTCTTGATTCCTAATGAATTCCTCTTCCATTAACAGATAGTCCTTGATACGCTCAAGTTTTAAAAGTTTTAGCCTACATCTTGTGTGAGGAGTGACTTGAGGTAATTTTAAAGCTGCATCAGGCCCCTTTGTACGGCGTTTTTTCTTTCCAACTCTTGTGGGTACTGGTGGTTCATACTTCTTCTTTTTGTCCTTATCATCCTTTTTGTCCCCACCAGTCCCTCCTGGTCCCGACTGATTTTGACCCTAAGTAAATACAAAATAATAACTGTTTACCAATTCATACTTAAACTCACAGAGATAGGTTATATTCTGTCCTACATTCGTTTATCAAACGTAATTTAAACACTAAACTATTTTATTATTTTATAATACTTATAATATTATTAGAAAAATGATTAACATTAAATTTTTTAATATCTTTTCAAAGTTATTAGATAGTTAACTTACCATTACTTAGAAGTTTTGACAAGCTTTGGAAATTACACAGTCATCCGCGGATCATACCCGCCATCTTCTTTTCGTTCGATACCTACTTCGATATACTAGAACGCGATTGCCGCAGTCGAAATAAACAGAAACAAATATATACGAAATTTCTTAGTTCGATCTATTAAGAAAATTACTTTATCATCACATCAGCTGATATTCACATTAAAATAAGAAATAATGATTTTTTTTAAATTAAAATTTATATTGTAAACATTAATCATAAAAATAATAATCATTTTAAAATTTACTTAAAAAAAGAATTTCATTTAGAGTTTTTTTTATTACTGTTTTTTGAGTACAATTATCTATAATACAACAGGGATGTGAAGTAGTACTTATAAACACCGGTCTTCGCTTCTTTTTGACACCTCCGATTAATTATGATTCAATGGCTCTTGATTTGAATAAGTATAGTCTACTGTGATAAAACTATCTTAGAATGATAAAAAAATTTATATTTCTGCAATGGATTCGTTATACTGATCACTTGTAGGGTATATTTTTGTATTTTGATGTCATTTCATTTAAGTATTCAGTTCCCTAATGCTAAGTACTTAACAATGATTTCAGTCATTGGTTTTTGATAATTTTCAATATATAAAACTGAATGAGCTTCCACTTGTTCCGTTTTTTCGACATGCTTGATAGTATAAAGTTGTCGAAGTCTTCATTTTATTATTTACAATTTTTTTTATTCAAGGAACATATTCTGTTATTAAAAGTTAACAATTCGTTTCGCTCTTCGAGGATGAAAACCATTTTGGCTTGGCGTTTAAATATATGAAAATTAGGAAAATAAATTACAAAGGGAAAATAAACATTTTTAAGAAACAATGTTTTTATGACAATGATTAAAAATTGAACATATTTTTTAAAGCTAAACAATTCATTTCCTTAAATTTTAACATTATTATTAATCACTCAAGGCATAAAACCTTGATATCAGATGTAGAGATATAAACTTATGTAATTATTTTAGTAATATCAAGACTCTTTCTTCGCAAATTGTTAAGTCAATTAACAGAGTATTAAAGTTCTTTTTTCGATTTAAGAGAATGCATTGTTAGATAATTAAAAAATATTTTCAATACAGAAATACTGTTGACTGAACAAACAATCCTTAAATTTCTTTATGTATATAACAGAGTGCACCTTTTTACTTTCTTTAAATCACAGTTGTGTGGTTTGAAAGAATTGAAAACGTCCGAGTTTTACGCAGATAAAACTCTCGTATTAATTCGAGAAATAAATTATTATGATATGACACTGTACAAGTACGTAATCCTTGGGAAAGAATAGAGGCGCTTGAAGCGATTGAAAGAGATGTCTTTAATGGAAGTTTTAGAGACCAGCTAAAATAATTCTAGGATCTTCCACTGCTTCTTTAATTTTCCTCAAGAACATCACAGCCTCACGACCATCAATTAATCGATGGTCGTATGTCAGAGCAATGTACATCATGGGACGAATAACAACCTGCAAGTACATTATAACGTTAATATATAATTATTATAAAAAATTTTATGGATGAAAAATATTACAAAAATTATACCTGTCCTTTGACTGCAATAGGTCTGTCAAATACACCGTGCATTCCCAGAATTGCACTTTGTGGAGGGTTAATTATAGGAGTTCCCATGAGAGATCCAAATACTCCACCATTACTGATCGTAAAAGTACCACCATCCATATCTTCAATTGATATTTTGCCTTTCCTAGCCTTATCACCAATAGCAGCCAATGCTATTTCGATTTCTGCGAAGTTTTTGTTTTCTACACTTCGCAGAACAGGCACAACCAAACCTTTTGGCGTGGCAACAGCCACACTAATATCAACGTAATCTCTGTACACTATGTCAGTACCATCAATTACAGCATTAACCACGGGTTGGTCTTTCAAAGCATAAGCTGAAGCAGCAATAAATGGACTCATAAAACCTAATTTAAGTCCATATTTTTTGGTGAAGGCATCTTGGTGCGATTTACGGAAATCTATAAGAGCACTAAAAGAAAAAAAAAATTTTTTTAAATGTATTTTTTAATCGAAATATTTTTTCATACAAACCTCATATCTAGTTCATTAAATGTTGTTAACATGGCATTGGTGTTTTGAGCATCCTTCAAACGTTCTGCAATACGAAGTCTCATTCTATTCATCTTGACTCTCTGGTCAGTTCTGGTACCAATAATCTCACGAGAATAATCTTCTGGAGGTAATTGTACCTTAGCACCTTCCAACGACTAAAATATACATAATAAAATTTCATCTTCATATACCTCAAAATTGTGTTAATTTTGAATTTTATAAAATAAAAGTTTTTACCTGTGCATGTTTAATAGCTGCTACAGGCATAGATGCCTTGGGAGCTTGAGGTGGAGGTGGTGCTGATGCTGGAGGTGGTGGTGGAGGAGGTGCTTGTGAAGATGGTGGTGGAGCTGCTGCTGCTGGTGGCGGTGGTGGTGGAGCTTTTGCTGCTGCTGGAGGAGGCTTAGGTGCTTCAGCAGCTTTAGGAGCTTCCGCTGGCTTTGATGGTGCTGCTCCACCAGTGGCTCCAACCTCAATGGTACATAATTTTGTACCAGGAGTAACTGTATCACCATCTTTTTTGTGCAGTGCTTTGAGGACACCAGCTGCAGGAGATGGCACTGGAACCGATGTCTAATAAAAGAATATATATATATATATATATAAACTTTTTCTTCTTAATGATAAAATTTTAGATCATTTATAGATATGAATACCTTATCAGTTTCGATTTCACACAAAACATCATCCTCTTTCACTTGATCTCCAACTTTTTTCTCCCACCTTACATCTCCTTCGCTTATGCTGTCGGCAAACGCAGGCACCACAACATCTTTCATCTCCCCTGATAAATTAATAATAAAACAATGAAATATTTTCCTAAATCACACAGAACTGTTTTGACAATACTTACATAATGATGGAGTAGAGCTTATATATCTTGGCTGAATGCTCCAACTTTGAGACACATGGGACTTGGTACTGCTGTTAAAAAAACAAATTGTTTAAAAATAATTAAATAACAAAATTTTTAAACAAATAGAAAAAATGTCTTACTGTTGTAAAAGTCTATCCAAGATTTTTTGTGCTCGAATGCTTGATGACACACCTGAAAATTCATGAATATGTAATACAGGTACATTATTTCATATATAAATGTACCTATAATCATATAAAAAGATGGCTCACCTCCTTGATAGAATGCCCGGACCGCCTAGAAAAACAGAAAAAATTAAAATAATTGGTCATTTCGAAACACTTTTCGCTGGGCTATACAAAAATAGAAGCGTTATTGACAGTGCTCTTGCTAGGTATACGCGCGTATAAATGGGCGAGTAGCCCTAGCAGAAACTTTCGTTGCTGGGTCACGTGCGCCAGAAAGGGCAGAACCGTAAAAACCTCGGTGTTTCTGTTTTTTTCAAAGCCGCTGGCAAAATTTTTCCTCGGCGATTATATAACGGGCGCGCGCGCGACAGGCCAAGGGTGTTAAATCTTTCGCAGCCGAGAGCGCTTATAAACTTTTTCTTTTATCGCGCGGAACAGTGAACGTAACACCGGGTTAGCGAGGTATAGGTGTATAAGTCAAGCGGGAGCGATCCAGTGTCGTTTTTTCTCTCACCGTTAGATGCTAAATAAAGGATCAAAGAGTAAATTGACTATAGGTCGTACCTTGGACTGCAATAAGGTTAGTCGTCTTAGGGCGCGCGGCGCAGCCCGGGACGAGTTGGAAAGTATTCCGGCCATCCTCTCGGACAGATACTCGGGACTACAGTCTAGCAGCGCCCGTTCAGCTCTCCTCTGTCTCTCGTGATTTCGGCGGGGGGCGACAGACTCTTGCCTCTCTCACAGCAGCAGCGTAGCCACACAAGACCGTACCCGCGTATTCCGTCCGTGTCTATCGGTCTATCATAGGCCATACGGTAAAACTGCTGGTGGGCTGCTGCTCTCTCTCTCTCTCTCTCTGTCTCTTATCTCGTGCTATCTTTGTCTCACTCCTTTTGGTTATATTCGAATGCGCCCAGCGCTGCCGCGCTCGCTTGGTTCACGTAGTTTTTCAGAGTCAAGTTTCGTTTCATTAAAAGATACTTGTTTTGGTTTTTTTATAACTTTTTTAGCACGTGGGAATGTTAAAATTTTTTTTTTACATTACTGACCGATCGAACGTATAATTGTACATGGATAATTCAATTGGAAAACTTCCAAGTTCCAAAGTTAAATATGTATAGTACAATATGTTAATCTCTTATTAAAATGATAGTAATTACTATAGACACGTAGTACAGTAAAATTGCATCCGTTATGCCATATTCGAAATTTTCTTAGAATTCGATAATTTTAAAATTATTTTTAAACTATCCCTGTTCCACAAGTTTTTTAAGCTTTCGGCTGAAATTTTTTATGGTGATAATAGCTTTCACTGCAGCTATCCAATCATATATCTTATATTTTAACTGTTTTTTTCTGTAGAAATCTGATCTTTAGAGAACTTCATAATATTAATAATTAAGTTTTTAAACTTCTGTCCTAGGTGAAAATATTCACATGGATTTCATATGGATTCAATGTAAAATTCCATATTGAAATCCATCCGAAAACATCACATGGATATATCTACATATCTACAGAATATCAAATCCATATAGAAAATCACATGGAAAACCATATGAAAATCGACCTTGATAATTTCACGAGGTACCAAAAATTAATTATCATATAGAAATCCACATGGCTTACCATATGTAGATAAATTTCCATAATGATTTCGACTCATGGGTTGATGGTCGTAAAAAAGGTCTTACTGAAAGCTCCTTAAAAAGTAGATAAGATACTGGTTTTTTTATGTAATTTTATGCATAATTTTATTAAATGGTTGTTATTGATCATAAATTAGAGTTTATGATGTCTTGTTTCTCATCACCAGTGTCTTCCCGACAAAATCGTTCTTCAACGTTTATTTCTGCGGAACCAAAATAGAAGGTAGCTGAACGAAATATACAGATACCAAGTAGCAGGTAGCTAATGGTTCGATGCCGAGATGAATGTGAAATTCCCAATAAATTATGGTTTTATATAGTTGTGCTATCAAAAGGCCATGTTGCATTGCCAATATAGGGCATTCAAAATAGGACAGTAACCATGTCGCTACCGAAAACTGACAATTGCAATTTATTTCAAAATATTGGAATTAATTTAAGTTGATTGGATCTCAATAAATTTTAATTAACTTCAATTGTCAGTTTTTGGCAGAGAAATCTTATATTTAAAGTGTATTTATGTACAATTAATAGAAAAAAATAATATTATGAATTTGAATATCGCGCTCGACGGTTCGAAACGCAACCTCGTGGGCTTTTCTATATGCTCCTCGCGCTCCGATCTATAGCATAATACAACAGCTGATCGATTTGTGTTCTAAAATCAACGAATAACAGAACACATGTGGACATTCTCTGAAGTATATCGTTCAACGATTTTTATGTAAAAGAAAGCAATTGTATTTATGAATGACCACGTGATAAGCTCGAAGTGGAAATTCATGTGGTTTTATTGTTAATGTTTATTGAAAACTTGCCGTAAAGTGTTCATCGTTATCAACTAAATATTTAAATATTTTTGATACAATTTTATTGAAGCTTTACTAAAATAAGTATTATAGCCATGGTTGACCATGATAAAAAATACGAAGTGGATGTCTTTCGTGATACGTATGTGAGATACTTAGGTATAAAATTAAGGAAAAACTGCGGATTATTAATTTGTCCTTTTTGATATTGTCAACAGTTGAATGATTTTATCACTCTATGATTTGAGTAATGATATGATGTAATTCTCTTTAAATAATCATTTGTATTACGCAGGCTATGCTAATGAAGTTGGAGAGGCATTCAGAAGTATTGTTCCTAAGTCTGTTGTTTGGTCCAGCTATATTGTTGCATGTGGATATGTCTTAGCAGATACAATCCACAAAGGAATACACGTTTATCAAGTGAGATGCTTTGTTTTAAATACTAAATTTTTTTAATACAACATAAAGTTGATTCTATATTCAATTTTTCAGATTGATACATCTCCCAATAAAAGTAAACAATTACTTATTTCGACATCGGACACCCTTTTATGGCAGGGATTTGCATCCGTTATCATTCCAGGATTGACAATAAACAGATTGTGTGCAACTGTATGTTTTGTCCAAAAAAAATTCGTAAAGAAACCTATGTTACGAAGTCCTTGGATTTCTACACTTATAGGTCTGGCATCTATTCCTATGATAATTCATCCTATAGATATGTTTGTAGAAGATTCTATGAATGCAACTTATAGACAATGGACTGGTTATCGACCACTAGAACAATTAAAATCTACTAAGTAAAAAAATGTATAGCATAAACATTCTCTACTCTTATTATAAGAGGGAAATCGCGATAGTTCAATTGAATTGAAGGTTAGAGCGGCACTTCAGAGCGTTAGGCTGACAAACGTTTACAGAGAAAACGTAATATGGCGGTTCGTTCAATACAGTAGGTCAGATATAGGTCAGTGCCTGTGTACGCGCATAGCGCGTCCTGATTAGACTTGTAGAAGTATAAATTTAAGAAAACAAAGTATCTATATATTCTTAAATGGTTATTTCTAAAATATTCACTTTGAAAGTAAAAAAATTTATTGTTATGCCAATTATTGGATATTAAAATTAAAAATAAAAAGAATTATATGGCGGATTAAAAAGTTTGAATGTATATAAATACAACATATATTTGAAAATTTATTGAATATTTTTATATAATTTAATATACCAATCAGTATGTCATTGAAACAACAAACAGAATAAGAATAATTGTACCATTTTCTCATTATATTTTTTCACTTTTGATAATGCTACCTATATTCAATGTTTATATGTAACAACATTTAACATTTACAGATTTGATGAATTTGCTGCCTCAAATGAAATTGAACACATGTATATTGACCTTATTCATCGTTCTAATCCATTTAATTTTTTTACGAGGGCATAATAATACTTATCGTAACAACTAGAGTCGTTTATGTGTCGTAGTTTTGATTACGCGAAGGTGCAAATTCTGCCCTTAAGTTATGAACATTATTTTTCGATGTATATGTATAACAGATGTTATATTGCACATCGTTTTGTGGACGTAATAGTACATTGTGCACCAAGGGTAGAAAATAAGCTATTTCTGGCGAGGATCGAGTTGTCCGCAGCACTCCGAATCGTGCAGAACACCTAATCTCACTAAAAATAGCTCATTTATTTCTACCCTTGTTGCACAGTGTAAGTACTATTACACGCAGATGGTGTAAAAGCATTTTTCGCTTAGCACATGAGTACAAAATATATTATTTTTTCTTTGTATACTGTTTTTCTTGATAGGTACGTGGCATGGAAAAAACACCCACACAAAAAATTATTTATAACTTAATAACATTGGGACTTGAATAGAAAAAGATTGAAAGTAAAATGTTATTTTTATTTGTGTATAAGTACTACAAAAGTAATTTAAGCGGGGCATTTTCCATAAGTCTCTTGAACGTATACCTAATATATAATGCTATACTTACGAGTTTATCGTCCACCATCAAACTATTCACGCGACTTACGGAACAAGCTCGTGATGGTAATACATATGACAATTGACAATACTTCATATTTATGATGAAAGTTTTGCATTGATTGCAAAAAAACTGTACTATATAAAATATCTCGGCTCGGCGGGTAAGAACGTTCTATCTCAGTCTCGGCTTGGCGCGTAAGACCGTCCCATCTTGACTCGACGCGTAATTAATAGCCCATCTCGGACGCTCCGTGTACCCATTGACGATGAGCCGACATTCCGGACGTCCTTATATACGCGCCGAGCCGAGATGGGACGATTTTACGCGCCGAACTGAGATGGGACCTTCTTACGCGCTAAGCTGAGATGGGACGTTCTTGCTCCCACCCGACGAATATAATAGTATTATATTATACCAATTTTGTGGGCGTAAAATGCGTTTTACGCTTCTGGCGGCGTATAAAATAGCAAGGAAGAGCGGTAAGTAGGCATTTTACGCTTACTACATCAAACAATCATTTTTACCATAAATTTTTTGAAGTTTATTATTTTCATGAAAACTGTTTAAAATTTTCTATGTTATTTCCATTCAACCATGTGCTAAAAGCAACAACTTCAAACATAAATGTATCTACAAAAAATAAAAAAGTTACATTCAAAACTAAAATTTTTGGTTCTGTTCTTTAATTTATGAGATCTATACGAAATTGTTACGAGTTTTCTTCGTAAGTTACATAATGTATTGCTACGTGCAAGTTACATTTCTTGTTCTACATTTATTCGATTTTCTGTGTATGGTTTTTCTGGACTGTATATATTATATAAAATATGTAAGTATGTATTTTTTGTAATGCAATATTTATTAGTTAAGTGATTTTATATAGTGACTAATGCGTTTAACCGAATACCAATCCAAAATAAATGATGGTAGTAACAATTCATAAAATTTGTATTTTAAGTAATAGTATAGAACTTTTACATGAATTAAAAATGCTTCCATTTAATTACTTAGCACGTTAGCTATGAAATATGCTTAATTTTCTACCAGGGATATTTTCTGACATTTTGGAACATACTTTGTAATTGTATTAAACTTGCTAAGTAGCAGACATAAAAGACATGCGGATCCAATCGCGTAATAGGAACGCACGAAAATATACTGAGAGGAAAAAATGGACCAACTCGGCGGCGCCGCTAAGAAAGGGGATAATTCGGCCGAGCATTATAAAAAGGGGGAAAATTCGGTTGATCGCTGAGAACAGGGGCAATTTGCAGGCTCCCTTTTTTCGTTGAGATTTCTTTGAGAACCCCTCTACAGATGTAAAAATATTTAATTCGTATATACTATTTCTTCGAAATACACAATAAAATCAAAATTTTAAATTTCATAAGTGACCAAGTAGAAAAATATATTTGTAAAATTAATTTTTTCATAAGAAATTTATTATTTTTATAATAGTCCTAGGACTCACTCATGTCGGTCTTTTACTTTTTAAATAGTAATTTAACTTGAGCATAAATATGGCGTAACCGTGCTCACTGCGAGGAGAGGTCTGACAGAGCTGGTATTGTTGAGGCTGAGAATAAGAGTATAGGACTGATTGAATGAATGATTATTTTAAAAATAAAAAAATGTTTTTAATAAACTGTACGTTACGTTTATTACAAATTCATTTTATTTATGTACAAAAAATCGAGGCCGAGAATGTTATACAAATATTAATTCGTAAGTTTGGCGTATAAAATTTCATTTTAATTTGTAAGTCTTAATTTAATAGAGCGTTCTTTATTGAGGATAATTGACTATTTTCCTCTCGTTTAAACGCAACGCTTTCTCTATACAATATCATAGCGATCCTATGATTAATCTTATCGTATAGGACTCTGTCTCATTAAATATCGCCCTTAATACTAAGGATTGTATACAAAAATGACTTGACATTAATTTAACTTTCTTATCCAAAAACAATTTGCAACGCATTTGTTAGAAAACAAATAAGAAATTTTTTAAAATGCACATTTACAACGTACGTGTATCATTTATATTTATATATGTATATATATTACATTACATATTTATACATTTTCAGGTGTAATTACGCATTTATCCACCTAAAACAACGCTCCTTTTTTTTATTAAATTAACCATCGATACATTACTCTATCATATTTGATGGGTACGACATAAATAATTCAAACTTTTTACAAGTCGTCCCAAATCGCGCAAATTTGAGATTTTACACGGGGAATTAAGTTTTTCTTTTTTAAATACTCGTGGTATTTAGAGAACAGCATCTGAATTATGAGAAATGCAAATAAAGCCTATAAAAAAATGCATGACTCGCTGAGTTTTCCTCATAATTCAAAAGAGAATAGAGTATTAAAATAAATAATAAATAGGTCAAGATTCATTTCGCTGAAATCATACACTCACACACTTCACATTGATAAATGTGGGCGAAAAATAAATATGGTGCTAGAACTTGAGGATTCTTCGCGTCGAAAAAAATCGATCAATCGTTTGCATGGAATCTCCTACCATAGCTGTTTTTTTCAGGAGCTTTTTTTTTCTCAAAATAAAATCTCACACTGCCACTGGTAACAAATTGAACTAGTTTCGCACCACTCCTTCGCGATTCGCGATAGAAAGAACTATATACAAAAATTGAGACAACCTCAATGTCGAATGCTCTCAAACATTGGCCGCTTTTTAATATTATGGACCATACACGTTTTAAAATGATTCAGGAACTTGGATTTGGCCGGCTATTTTTTTCTAGTTATCCAAGGCGTTTACATCTTGGAAGCGAAAAAAAAATATTATCATCTTGATTTGACGAATTTATTCCTAGTCGTGTAATACTTTTCGTCGCTTAACTAGAAATTTTTACTCGTGCATAAAATTTATAAAGCAGAGAAAACTCGAGTCCTCCTCATATAATATTAATGTAATATTGCAGTTGGCTTAGTTAACAGCATCCTACTTTTCTTTCTCGTAAAGAAATTCTCAAATGCGAACAGTAAGTACAGATAAACACGATATGGAAATAGCAAAGATAAGAGGCATTCTAAAAAAAAAAAACAACAAAAAAATAAAAAAAAACTAACAAACTCGAATTTTCTCCATACGTGTCAGTCACAAGTTCTCAGTTACAGTAAGAACGCTCGTTTTTTGTTCCAAGTAAGCTGCGTGCAAGAAAGGCTGCGGCGCGAGTCACTTGAGAAATTATTACGTTTTATTTTCTTTTCTCTTTTTTTTTTTTAATCTATAACCTAGTCAGCCTTCTGGGTGTTCCCGCTTTGCGCGATAAGTAAGTAGTAGCTGCCGGTCGTCCCGGTGCACGTTGTTCGTCTCCCGTTCCCTTCTTCTTCTCATCCTCCCGCTAACGCTTGTTATTCGTGTTCGTATCAGAATCCGGCTCAGAGCTCGAACCGGAAGACTCGGTCGTATTGACTGACGTGGTGCAGCTGCGCGAGCTCCGTCTGCTGGAGCTCGAGTGTCGGCACTTGTCGCTGCGTTCGACACTACCTACAACAGTAGTGGAAAAAACATTGTCGATTAGATACGTGCTTAATTTTTCTATAAAAACAAAATATATGTTTTTGGAACACTGTAGACAAGCCGTCTCCTCGTTCGAGTTGATACTTACTGGTTAGCGGAGTGTGCACCTCGACCTTGGCAGTGACCGTGGCAGTGACTTTAGTAGTGATGTGAGACGACGGTGGAACTGGAGACGTCCGACTAGATCCACTCGTGTCTGATCCGCTACAGTTCTGTTAGTAGGCAAAAAAAGACCACACGGGCACACGTTAGTTTCGTCTTAAATTAAAAGAAAGCAGCTCTACAATCGTAATATCTGAAATTTTGTACAAACCTGATTGCCGCAAGTGGAAGTCTCGACCTTGACCTCGGGCTGCACAATGATGCATGACTCCTGCTGACTGTGCCAGGAGTTGGGCTCCTCGGTGATGGTCGTGAGGGACGGTTCGGCGTGGAGTCGCGCGTTGTCGATCTTGTGCGACCTCCTCGGCGGCGCCGGTGGCTTGCACGACCTGCGCAAAATAGGCGAGGGAGGCGGCGTCGGCGTCGATATCCGATCCGGATGATCGTTCGGTATCACCTCAGGCGACGGACCTATCAGTGATAGGAGAATCGGGAAGAAGAACAAGCCATTGACGAGACCGATCCCCACGAGGCAGATCAACACCAGGAAGAAGTAGCGTACAATGAACTCGAATTCAGAGAAAGCGAGCATGACGACGGCCAGAAGAGTCGTGAGAGCGCCGTGAACGACGGGCGCATACATATGCTCCAAAGCGAGGCGCACTCTGCGATCGCGGCCTCCTACGCTTGTCACGAAGCTCTGCAAGGTTAAGGAAGAAAAATGGATTAGCTCAATAACAGAATTTTATTTAATGTGCTTGAAAGCTGATAAAAGAGATAAAACTTACCAAGCATATGTGAACAGTAAAGTGGACAGCGATACCGACGCTCACCACCAGCAGTACTGCTGGAACCGCACTGAGTTTTATACCGCAGAGGCCCATGATACCCAGCAGCTGAAGCACCACTCCAGCCAAGGATATACCCACGAGGATAGCCGCCCACAGGTTCAGCAGCAATATCCCGACGACGAATACGCTCGAACCGAGAGCAGCCAGCAAAGCGATACCCAGGCAACTTCTAAGATCCATATACTGCTCCCAGAACATGAAGGGTATTCCTGAGGGAAAGTTGGGCAGACCTTTCTCCTCGAACCTTTGACAGAGGTTTCTCACGCTACCGATGAGCTCGGTAATGTCAGCCGTGTCGCTCAGCCTGTGTAGGTAAAACATCATCTGGGCGTAGCTAAGCGGCATGCTCTTGGGAATTTTGAGCTCGTGGTCGTTGTTGAAGATCCACTGCCTCGGCTCCGGTCGTAAATTAGCCTGCGACGCGCCGTAAGCGAGAGCATCGTTCGACGCCCAGGCGCTCAGGTAATTATAAAAAGCTCGGGGATTGATGATACCGTCGGAATTGACTAACCGCACCTGCGTAATCAGAGACTTGTCTATGGGATTGTCCACATGACCAGTTTGCACGAGAAGCTTGTAAGCCAGGATTCCTTCATCGCTTGCGTTCGTGTACCAACGTTCGGGTGTGATGCAGTTGTTCTTATAGTCCCGGTCGAAGGCGGCCTGCAGTCCCTTCAACCAGTCGCGGAATAGACTTAGCCAGAACTCGGGTAGGCCGCCATCGTCGTTCTTTATCACGTTCTTGATGCGCATGAACGCGTCGTGGTACTCGTAGAGGAGCTTCTGGTTGTTAGGGTACTCGAAGTCACGGCCCGTCACTGCAAACATGTTGTAGAAGCCGAAGTGCTTGGTCTGCGCGTCGAGGAACGCGTGTTCGTCCGAGTTCTGGGGCATGAGGTCGGCGAGGTTGAGGCCGTCATCGACGCGCATCGCCTGCCACACGCTTCCTGCGAGTAAACCAGCTAGTATCATCATGCCGAGGACTTTGGTAGCTGGGCGGGTGACGAAGGGCGCGTAATGCTTGGCAGCTAGCTTAGTGAGCGAAAAACTGAGGCAGTCGTCCTCCGCGCATCCGGTCAGACTCTCCTCCTCTTCGCAATCCTCTTTACCAAGGATCTGGGAGCAGCTATCGTGCCGACCGGACAGGGCCCTGATCTGCTTGCAGGTTCGCGAACTATGACGCCTCGGATGCGCCTCGCTGAGCGCCGGCAGACAGCAGCACAGGATATCCGCGCGTCCGGAGCGTCTTCGGCGCAGATCCAAACTGACCATCGCCGGGAAGACGAGCAGCATAGCCGCGAGATTGAAGAGCAGCAGAATGCCAGCTTGCAGGGAGAAGACACGCAGAGCCGGGATGGGGATGATGGCGGCAGCAAAGAAGGCAGCTACGTTGCACAGTCCCGTGAGCAGCACCGAGAGTCCAGTGCGCTTGAGCACGACGGCGGTCTGCTCGCCGCTCGGCACCTCGTTCACCGACAGCTCGGCATACGTGTGCGTCAGCAGGAAGAGATCGTGCACGCCCAGGCCGAGGCTCAGGAACGGCACGATCTGCGTGCTCGCGGCGTTGAACGGGATTCCCAGAAGAGCGCAGAAGCCGAGGCCTGCGGCGAGGGTCGCGCACACCAGCATCACGCCGGCCATGCCAACGCCAGATTGCGAGCGCACCCGATCCTTCCAGCGACACAGCGCCACTCCGGCGTACAACACCTGTGGAAAATACCATAAGTTACTCTATCTATTCCTGCTTATACAATGCATCAATCGGTATTAAATCGGTATAATAAGACTCACCATGAGGGCAGAGCCAACGACGATTTTGAACAACGACAGCTCGCTGTACTTGCTCAGAATGTCATTCATGCTCGTCGTACTGAACGCGTAGAGATTGTACGGTCCGGACTCGCTCGAGTTCTGCAGTCGTTTGACCTGATTGGTGAACGCGCGCTGCCATGTCTCCAGCACCTGGGAGGCCTTCTCCTGGGACCAGTCGATGTGGTGGACCTTGTAGGTGCTGGACCAGAAATCGTAGAGCTCGCGCTCGCCCATCAGCTGGATGACGGTCTGGAGGGCGGCGGCGCGGGTCAGGTGGCCGGTCTTGTTGTGCTTGGCGCCGCCCACCACCAGCTCCTCCGGCCAGTGCATGTGCTTGGCGGCGAAGCCGTAGCAGCCGCCCGTCAGCTCAGCACCGATGTCCGGTACCTGAAACGCGCGTTATTATTGTTATTATTGGAGAAGGAGGAGGTTTGAATATACGCGTGCGGTAAGTTGATTACGGCCGCGGCATTAATCGATACAACCGCGCGCGACGCGAGACGAGCGGGCGCGCGTGCGAGTGGCTATTATAGGTCGAATTAATCATCGAAATGAGAATGTAGCGGTAATGGAGGTGGTTCGGTAATATATGCCGACGGTTTAGTCTCTCTCTCTCTCTCTAGTTGCTTTCCTCCCTTCCTTCATTCTTTCTTTCTCCCTTCCTGCCTCGCCCCTCTTGCTCTCTCTCCTTCCGCGCGGGCGCGACCACCGGCGTAGCGCAATAATGACGCACATCTCTCGATTTTATTATTTTAATGCTGAACGCTGCCCACGCGACTCGCATACTCATGTATATATACGCCCGCGCGCGCGCGTGTGTACACGTACGTACGTATAACGTATACGTATACGACGCGAGAAAGAGGGAAGAGACAAGCGCGGAGGAGAGCGGCAGCGGTGTCCGGCTCTCTTTCTCTGTGAGCCTCGCCTCTTTATTTCATTCAACGTCTCTCTCTCTCTCTCTCTTTCTCTTTCTATCTCTTTCTTGAGTTTCGCCAGTGCACGCGGACCTCTCTACGCGCGTATAAATAACGAAATCCCGGCTAGCTGGCCAATCTGAGTCCAGCAAAGCGGGCACGAATATGTGCATGAAGAGCCTTGAGAGATCGAGATGATAACTTTTGATAGCGGTCTTTTTGTTCTCGTTGATTCTCTTTTCTCATTGCATAACAAATACACGAGAGAGGCTTTTTCATTTACCCCCGAGTCCAGTTTCATTTCATTCACTGCTGGTGCTGCTGTGCTGCTCTCCGCGCGAGTGCAGCTTTGCCTCAATTTGCTCTGATTTAGGTGGTCGTTTTTCTCTCTCAGCCTCGAGTCGAGTCAAACTGGATTTTCAAACTCTCTCGGTTGCTCTTTATTTTTCTCAGTTTTTTTCATTTTATCGGATTCGAAGGATATACACACTTAATTGAAATTTCAATCTAGTTGTACTCGCGAAATGAACCGGTGTATATACACATACACGACCGCGGTAGATCGTAGCGTTATCTAACGAGCATCCACGACGGCCAACTAGTTACATCGCGACACTCATTACGAGACTTGGCTTTAAGCATCCGGGTATGTATGTACGCTACTCTGCTTTAACAAAATAAGAAAGCCAATTTGAGACCGTTAAAGCACACTGCATGCCGGAAAAGAAAAACACAGTGATGTGTGTGTGTGTGTGTATACGCGAGACACTATATATACGCTCGTAACGGATATCAAATCGCTTTTCTATTTTTAATCGTCCCACCTACCGCGTGCTCGTACAGCCGCGCGGCGCCGCCGTGCAAAGTGTTTACAAAACACGTACATACACATCGCGGCGAAAAAAAAGAACCAACGCGACCTAATGAACCGCGACTTTAAACATTCGTAGCTCGTATAAAAGGCTCTTCCTGTGGCGGCGCAACCTTTGCGACATCAAAGGCACTCTCTCGCGCGTGCGCGTACACTCGTGCTTCGCATTCACGGAAGTGTGTGCCGACGGCTATAAGTATATATAAATCGGATATGAAGGGTACGTGTGTGTGTCTTACCTGCTCGGAGTGCTTGTTGGGCGCGGTTTCAGGGCACTCGGGATCGCGCGGGTCGATGCAGGGTTTGCTCTGGTAGCCGTTGCTGATGCCCGCCCGCTTCATGTAGTCCTCGAGGGTCTTGAACGGGAAGCTGGAGTACAGCGGCTTCATCTCCTCGAGCATCTGCGTCGGGTTGAGATTCGTCCATTGTACCTGCTTGTTCGATTGTCGGCCCCTGTGTCGATTCACAAAAGTACATTAAAAGTCGTTTACTGCATAGAGAGAGAGAGAGAGATAGAAGTTGGCTAAATCGAGAGTAAACTGCACTTTCGACGATGGAAAAGCAACAAGAAGCACAACTTACGGTATGTGAACGGGATATTCGGGCCCGAGGAGCTTGCTGCCCTCCCAGAAGCAATCGAGCGGCGTGATGATGGCACAGGGTATGATGTTGTCGAAGATCTGATCGATGTAGTGTATATCGAGGTCGGGTATGCTCAGCACGTAGCACATATCCTTGAGCCTCCAGGTGCTGTAAGCAGAGGGAGAGATGGTAGGCCTTGTCACATGAGTTTCGATTGCGTTAAGCTGCTGCTGTTGCTGCTGCACCGCAAGGAGACTTACATGTCGAATAGGTCAACGGTGACCTGGGTGGCGGCTTTCAGTACGGCCAGGTGTTCCTTGAGCGCCGCCGCATGGAGGACGTTGGCGCCGTGATGCTTGGGCGTCTGGATGACGAGCTGGTGGGTCGCGGCTGATGCCTCGCCTAACGCCTCCGCCGTGTACTTCAGCTCGCGTTCCAGCCTTCCGCCTTCTGTAAATGGCGAATTAAGGGTGGTGCGCTTGTCAGTATACGTGTAGCATCATCCTACAGGGCTATTTATCTTATTGAAAATAAAGCTATACGGGCAGGGGGGGACTCGTTAAATTTAATCATTCATTCGTATTAAAAAATGCGAGAGAGACAAGTTGCGTCTAGTCGTCGTCGTAGTCGTCCTCTTCCACCAGGGGGAAAAAAGAAATAACTCGACGCGAGCGGCGTATCTGCTCGTTCCGCGCGCGCACGCGGCGGTCCGAGAGGAGACCACCCGAGTCGCGCTTCGGCATCGCTCGAAGGTTCTCAACCCTCTCTCTCTCTCTCTCGCTCTTTCTCCTTCGTTCGTGTTCTTTCTTCTTCTTCTGCTTCTTCCTCCTTCGTCCCTCTCTCTCTCTCTCTCTTTCTCCGCTCTTCTCGTCACTTCTCGTCTCTTCTCGACTCGTCCCGCGCGCGCGCTCGCTGCCGGCGCCCCGTGCGCAGTTCCTCCTCTCTCTCTCTCTCTCGCCACTGCTTTTGCTCGTATACACACACATACACACATGAGCGGGGCTTGCTTATATAGCTGCCACCGGATGTTTATGGCTCGATCTTTACACTTTTATTCGGGACCGCCCGGGAAAACTGTCCACATGTGCGGCCATGCTAATGAGACGTGCGAGCGCTCTAGGCTCTGCTCCTGCTGCTCCGAAAGGAAAAAACGCGAGCGAGCGTTGGGTATTCGGCGACGGCGCAGGGTGTGTATGTATTTATGTGTATGTACACGTATGTGTGTGTATACGGGGCCCGGCAGAGTAGCGGATTTACTCGACTCTAAGTGAGCTTGATTGCTCGGAAGAGAAAAAGTCGAAAAATGAAGGCGGCCGGCGAAGCGGCGGCGGCGGCGGCAGCGAGCACACGGCCGAGGGCTAAGGAATTTCTTGATTTATTATCGAGCCGAGCGACGGGACGTCCCTGTAATTATTTTTCTCGGCTGGCCTTGCTCCTCTCTCTCTCTTCTCTCTCTTTCTCCGCTTCTCTCTTACTCTGCCGACCGCTCGCGAGGCGCAGCTAGCATTCGCGTGCGCCTATACCCTTCCGGCTACCGATCGCCCGGAGCTTGCGCGCTCTACAGTGCTCGCGGAGAGAGAAAGATCGTTCTCTTAAACACCGGCGTCTCGCGTGCGCACGCATCACGCAACGTATACATACGTATGTATATATGCCTATATATGTATACATATGCATGCACAGGCATAATGCCAGGCTAATTTCATTATTGGTCTATCATTTTTGAAAATTCCACCGCGGTGGCCGGGCGTGCGCGCGATGACAGATTTTTTGCGCTCCCACCGTTTGAGAATGAGAGAGAAGGGGGAGGGGAAAAGAGGCTCCACGCCGGCGGCGGCGAGATGAGGAGGCAGGTGTGCAGCAGCAGGAGCAGCAACGTGTGTGTGTATATGTGTGTGTGTGACGCAGCCCAGACTGTGTTGCAGCAGTAGTCGTCGCGTTTCTTTGCCTGAGAAAACGAGCCGACGTCGCCGCCTGTGCGCGTCGACAGATATTTTGAGAGCAACGTATACTTCCTAGGTTTTCCCAAGAAAGGAGCCGAGGCGGAAGGAAGAGAGGCGAGCTGCTGCGGATACGCCCGCGGATGGAGAAAAACACATGTGCGGACAGCTAAGTCAACGCGCGGGGCAAGGGGTTGGCCTGTTCTGCAACTCTATATATATGAGGAAAGGAAAAAAAGGGAGGAGAGGCGAGAGACTTTCCGAGAAGCGCCGTTTTCTTGAAATTTTCATCACGGGGGCTCGCACCGCGTGCGCGCGCGTGTATAGTATAACGGCGGCCTTGCGCCTCGCCTCTCTGTCGGCGTGTATATACGAAAGAAAGAACCGAGCCGCAGCCCGAGCGAGCAAGCGAACGATGGGAGGCGCACGCACGCACGCGGCTATTTTCGGGGGACACAGGCCTGCGGCGAACGGAAAATTAGAAACCCGGGGCGAGCCCGCCGCTGGAGCGAGTGCGTATATAAGAGTATAACAGAAAGAGAGAGAGAGAGAGAGAAAGCCTGACGCGCGCCGCACGCATGCACGCATTTTTCTCGCGGTCGCAGGACGTTTTTGTTTTTCTTTTTAAAGAGCCGCAGAGAGAGAGAGAGAGAGAGAGAGCGAACTGCGCGCGCGATCGGCAAACGATCATCGAGACGCCGGTCATTCACCAATGGCTTTACGGTGTTTGCGTTCCATCGGGCAGCTCTCTCGCTGGCGCGAGCGCGGACTGTGTCACGGTTCTGCGATCATCCTCTCTCACTCTCTGTAGCAAACCGCTGCGCCCGAGAGCTAGAGCGAGAGGAGAGAGGGAGACTGAGGCACGCAGGCCCACCGCTGCTCTCTCTCTCTCTCTCTCTCTCGTGCGCCAGCGAGGCAGCCGAGAGCGAGAGAGAACCGAGCGGGCCACCCACCGCGACCATTCACCGGAACCGCGCTCTCCCGTCCAATCTCAGTGACGCTCAAACACGATAGAGCGCGCGGCCGCGCGAGCGGCGTGTGTTATAAGCGCGGCGGTGGCGGCGGGCGGTGCGCTTTCAAATATTCCGGATATTTTATATATCTAGCCGAGAGCTTGTGAGTGTGTGTCTTCCACGTGGGTAGCTCGCTATTCGTCTCTTCTCTTTTATTTACCTGAGAATTTGGAGTAATTAAGTGGTTATTAGGTAGAGCGTGCTCCGAGCGCACGGGGGGGAACCGTTTTTCTCGTGAGAATATAGAGCCGGGTGGTTTTGTCATCGTAGAGAGGGAGCGATTATTCCGCTATACGCCGCGACGAGGATTATGTCATTCTCCACCTGGCTTTTTTCGTCAATTACATAATAACGATATTCGCGATATGTATAACGATGGTCACATCGCTATTGCTGCCGCGGTTTTAATCGAATTTAACCCTCCGGACGATCGGGTCGGCCGGAATGTTATTCGCGGTGCGGTTAATTTATAATATATATATATATATATATATAAGGCCCGATTCGCTCGACAATAAAATTCGAATAAAAATACCCGTTCGTTCGCAAGCGCGGGCCGCGAAGCAGAACAGTTATGTTTACGTTCAAGTTAATGGAATTGTGTATGCAATTGGAGAGAGCGGAGGTTGAAGGATCGATGCTTACGATTTACATGTTTGGTGTATTACGTAAGGTAATAGGACAATGCCGAGCGCGCGCTCGCGCTTCGAGGAATGCCGGGGGTCAGGAATGTTAGACTATCAATTCCAATATAGGCTTTAAATGCCTTGAACTTGAATTCCTTGACTTTCTAGTTATGGTATATATATATATCCGCGTTCCGAAAAAACCATATACATACGCATACTTTTGCACAGAAGAACTTTAATGTGCTACTTATAATATGGCATTCCGAAAACGTCCCGCGCGCGAAGGGTATATATATAAGTACGCCGATAATTAGTACACACACGCATATTTTTCTCGGTCTTCGCTTATTCCTTGCATACCCAAGGTGCGTTCGCGCGCTCGTCTCGTAAAAATTTCATTACGCCCGCGCGCGCGCGTATCATTCCGCCCGCTGGTTTTAAATTTTTACGACGACCACGATGGGCGCATATAATAATAAATCGATACGCCGCGCACACGCATAATATACCCTCGCGGCGTCGTAAAACTTTAATCACTTTATTGCATCTAATTTGATTCCGATATAGTTCTCCTATACATATATGTATATACGAAGAAGAAGAAACACTCTGCGGCTAAAGTTCGGAGGAAATCTTACAAGAAAAAAATCGGAGAGAGGTTTACGGTCGATTTTGGCCTTCCCTGAAAAGTCCATATACACGCGAGCGCGCACGTATATATACAGGGAGGAGGGATGAGTCACTGCGGGCGGCTTACTCGAATAACCGATTAAACGAACCGCCTTAGTCGCCGCCGCGGCCGCGACCGCACGCAGTTACATACATTATATACACACACGCACACGCGCAAAATGCCCGCTCCTCGGACGCGAAGGAAAAAAAAACGGAGTCATAGATCAGGCGCGAAAGCACACACACACGGGCCCTCGCGTATATATACGTGCAGTATAAAAAGGACGAGGGAGAGAAGGGCTGCTGCTGCTGCTGCTGCTACAAGAACGAGAGGAGAGGAGAGAGAGAGAGAGAAAAGCCCGGTGTAACGTTACAAGCCCGGAGTAAAATTTCAGCGCCGCGCTCTCGAGGAAGAGCGAGCGAATTGCGCAAATAGTGGAGAATCCGCGCGTATATAGTGGCCGGCCGGTTGGATGCTGCATCACGGGCCTCCGGGGAAAAGTGTGTGCTGGTATATACCCGGCATGCATTGCGGAGTCGGTATTGAGAACCTCTGCGCACGGCCGATCGTCCGTCCATACAGTCGTCGTCCGTCGGTGCAACAACAACAGAGAGAGAGAGAGAGAGAGAGAGAGAGAGGAGCGAGCGAAAGGGAGAGAGAGATTCCCGGTGGGTCTTTGGACGAGGACGCTTTTCTGACTCTCTTATCCCCGTTGCCGTGTGCGGCGAGGCTCGGCCCTGCAGCAGCACAGGGCCTCCCCTCGCGCTCTTCTTTTATTCTCTTTCTCCGCTTGCTCTCTCTCTCTCTCGCGCTGGCTCGAGCTCCGGAGCCACGGAGGCCTAATGAAGATGTAAGCAGTCGGCTCTCTCTCTCGTGCCTTCGTCCTCCTTCTCTCTCTCTCTCTCTCTCTTCCTTCTTGCGCTGCTTCTATATACACTATACACGCGGCCCTTCACTGCAGCCGCGAGAGACGACGAGAAGCGACTCGGACTTTCGCCAAGCGCTGCTGTTGCAGATGCACACGCGGATGTGAGAGGGAGAGGAGAGAGATACTAGGCCCGCATCAGGGCGGATTTCCGCCGGCTAGGTACCTATGGTACTTGTACATACAAAAGTGTTACTCACCCTGCACCCAGAGTTGATCGACCCGACTGTGAACCTGGACGGACTTCAAGGCCACGCAGAAGGTCGCCAGGGCGAGGATGGCGACGAAGAGGACCTTGCCGGCATGCTGCTGGAGGAAGTAGCCCAGCTGGCTGAGCTGATCCTGGAGACGCGCCCTGATCCACAGCGCCGATCTCTGACCATCCGCCTTGCCCTATTTCAGAGAAAACATACATACAAATGCTCAGTATATACATATATATTGACCCACGCACACGCATATGCAAAAATTTTTGCCGATGATGACGATGGCTATTCGGTAGTCGTGTTCGCGAGTATCGGATGGCCAAGCTTTTCCAGCCAATTAGACTTGGCCGCAGAGAGAGCGACGGGGGTAACCTTAGACGCTCTCTCGAGCCCACATGCCACATTGCGCGCTATATATACTATCGCGAGCGAGCGAGCCACCGACCGGCCACATGGGCCCCAACCAGCAGGCAGTTCTCCTTCCGTCTTACGCGCGCGCGCGAACCAATGCCCACAAAGCTGTACACTTTATACCTTCTCTCCTCCATTCTTCCGAAAAGCAAAACACGCGCAGAGGAGAGAGAGACAGAGGAGAGACTCGCAGCGCGCGCACGCCTTATATGTGCAGACACGTCCTTTACCGCAAATTAACCCCCTCGCGCGCGCGATCGAGAATGAGCGAGAAGAACTTTGTTTACATCCACGAGCGCGGCACACTTCCTCGAGATTGTGGGGGTATATGCGCGATGCTTTTTCGACAAAGTTTCAAAGTCTTTATTGACAGGATGTGCGAGGTCTTATCGCTTATTTTGACTCCATTTTTTTTTTATGTAAAATAAGGATATTTGTTTAGTACATTAGTAATAGAACATCACAATAAGCTTTTCCAAATTAAAAAAAAAAAAAAAAAACTCGTAAAAACTGCTCAATAATTGTGCAGTGAATCTGAATCACTTCAGTAAAGAAATCTCAATTGATTACAGTAAAAAGAGACATTAACGGAAATGCGATAACTTTTTTTACAAAACAGGCTTGTAAAAGAAGAAAAAAATTAATAAGAGACAATATTGAATCGTTGGGAATTAACCGCGTAATTGGAAAATATTTGTTTAAAACAACAAAACCAACAGAAATTCAAAGTACATAACATTATCTGGATGCTTTAGTAGCAGCTGATTCGTAAATAACCGGTTTAAGAGCTATAGTTGATTTCTTAACCGTCGTGTTCATTCATAAACCGCATGATAACAGCGATTAAGTAAATATAATCGTAAAATAGAATTTCTCTTGTTTAATTGCAGTGCAGCATAAAATATTTTTTTTCGAATTCTAAAAATTATATAAAAAAATTTTTAGAAAAGTTGTTTCATTGATATTTTTGTGTAATTTTGCTATATTAATACCTTAGCACTTTATCGTTGAGTTAAAAGACGTTTACCACTGAAATTATCATTAGTTTTACCTGGATAGAATAACGAATATTACTTTAACTAATATTATTAAACAAAATTATTGACTTTCCAATATTTCTCTATTTTCCGTATTCATCAACTCTGCTCCTCTTATTTATTGTGAACAGCAAATCACTCCGATGACTTTTTATAACTAATTACTTCGCTTAATGATTCATAATGATATTTATTATTCTAGTAAAGTAATAAGCTCACAATTTATAATTGATGATGTTTGTGACCGTGTAAAAATTATCTATGCATTTCCGTTTAGACGATATCGACGGCTGAGAGGAACAAAACGCCATCTCAGAGCAAGCTCCGGATACCCTCTATCTCAGGGTGAGCTCCGAAAAACTGTCTAGGTATCTCAGGGCGAACTCCAAAAAACCCTTTATTTCGACTCGTGTTTTGAAAAACTAACTTTTAAATAAATTCTCAATATTACATAATTGAAATGACATTTGACGAGATATTTAAATATAATCTCCAAACTTTGGAAAATAATATAGAATTACACAACACGGAGCGCAAGTATAGCATGGTTCATAAATATTTGATTTGTATCATTGTT
>JAPYZO010000126.1:0-37943 GCA_030522905.1 Torymus flavipes | reverse complement strand
ACCGCAGTGTCCGGATCCCTATACCTATAATAATAAGTATACTCGCTGTTTTGGCGATTGGCGCGGGATTCAAAATGAGGTACAGTTGGGGGGGAGGCGGAGGAGGGCCACGGTTTGCAAGTATATATACCTTGTGAAAGTCTTTGTGGAGCATTATTCATAATGTACCACCATGTGCCCGCGATAATGGTAAAGGTAATGGTTGGTAATGAAAATGCATGCTGCGTCTACTGATTCGGAAAATTACACCAAGTGAAAGAACTCTAATTGGCTCATTGACGTAACTCTTCTCGAAGCTCAACAACTTTCGATTGATTTTTAATTATAAGTAAAAATTTATATTTTATCGATACTTATAATTGATGTGTAACTTTGACAATCATCTACAGCGAGTGTTGCTCAAGTACTTGAACTTATATATATTAAAATATAACATCAATAGATATTTAACTGCGTCTATTATACTGTTGAATTTCATAATGGCCGTGTACAATGAATGCTAACACTAAGTAAAGAAATAAATATAAAGAACCTACCCACCATTCTGCATAAACATTAAAAATTAAAAGCTTTCGAATTAAAATTCGCGAGACAAATTAGCTCTTGCTTCCATGTCACATGCACTTGCTAAGAAACACGGTTTCAAGGTCCGTTCAAAATACAGCATATTCGCAATTAATATATATAGCTGCGCGAGGAGGATTAAGCGCGAGTATCAAGATGAGAGATGCCAGGTTACATGCAGCGAGATATTTTCGCCCAGAATTTTCCGAACTCTGGCCAATTCCACAGCTGCAGCTCTAACTGTCTCGTTTACCGCCAGATGCACATACCTACCTATATCAAATGATCACACTGTCGCTCTCTACTTACCCATTTTTCGCGATTTCCAAATACTTTGCTCTACTATTTTGACAGCAGCCGTCGAGACCTCGAGGGTGGAACAACAATACTTATTCACCTCTCGCTCGGGGTTGAGATGCTGCGCACCTTCTGCCCACGAAAGGGAAAAAGTGGAGGAGTAGTGTGAACTAAGGAGGAAGTATATATGTACGACGAGACGCAATATAGTGCGGCGGAAAGGCCCACAATCTTGTAAGTGCACTTGATAGGACGTACTCGTAGCACGATCTCCAGCTTTAACTACATAACGCGAAGAGGTAGAATGCGGGTAAACTCCGACACGCCTCGTCTTTAAGTGATAATTGGGATGTTTTCTCGAACGTATTCCGCCGTACTGTAGGAATGCTGTGTGAGCTTGGAGTTTAAGGGCTCCGCTCACACGGCGCAGACTCCAAGCTCATTGAACAGAATATGGTCCTTCACTGCCACCGAGGCTATATATGAGAGTTAACTCTGACTCGAGTAAAAAGTGGAGTATACTTATGCGAGAGCGAGCCGCCCTCAGCAACGCGTATAATATAGATATTTTCGTGAAAACATAATGAGTTTAATGAGTTGTCATTTTAAATTGCATGATTTTTTTTTTTGTTTTTTAAAGGAACAATTAAAGTAATTTAGATTTTTATAGCACTGCGTGGCATAAATCCGCATTTATGTCACGTCTATCCGTGATATAATTAGTAGTTCATTATTGCCCGTGCTTATATCACCCTCGCTGTCGCTCGGGCGATACTGCACGGTGAAAAAATGGACTGCTAATGGCACGGATAGGTGTGATATGGCGGATTTATGCAGCCAGTGCCATAAAATAATGTATGTACACCCAGTGGACATTGATTTGCATGGAACGTGCCCCCTCATTTTTAAAATCCTATAATCCCATTGGTCAATTCGAGTGTAGCCATTAACCTTACATTGGAATTGTCCAACGGGATTGCAGGATTTTAAATCTGAGGAGGCATGTTCCACACGAATCAATGTCCTCTGGGTGTACAATACCTACACGTGTCATAAGTCGTTCTTTATGGTACGACTTTAAGCGCAGTAACGCACCCGCTACGCTCGGGCGCTAATTATATACACGCCGTGCCGTAAAGTACAACTTATCCCACTATAGTAAGTATCGTAATTATCTACTTTCTTAAAAGAGCGCGCGCGCTATATATATATATATATATATATAAAGAGAGGGAGAGAGAGAGAGAGAGAGAGAGAGAGAGAGAGAGAGAGAGAGAGAGAGAGAGAGAATTTTTCGGTGCTTGTGGTATTACCTACTATCACGTCAAATTTAGTGACAGCAGTTATTATTTAACAATGCACGCGAAGTATAAATAGTTTCCGTATTTATTGTCGAATAAATCAACTAAACAAAAAATAGTTACCCATCTGTCGTTTGATTTAAATTATATTCATCTAATATAAAAATATTTTCATTTTATTAAAAAGTAGATAGTACAAATCTATTATTACTTTTGATGCCAAGGAACAACAATGTAGCTCCTTAGACGTTTGTTAGCAAACAATTTAGTTAGGCCTCTTCTAATGAAGTATATAACAATAACTAAAACTGAAAGATACTGCATCCAAGCCCATTTCATTTCCTCCCAAAAACCTGGTTGATAATTAATTGACTGGGTCGCATAAAATATTTCAGCTTTTATTGTTATAGGTTCATCATTGATGAATCCTAATTTTGGAAGTACCCTTAAGTTTGTTACTTTGCCTGAAACTAAAAGAACGTAATGAAATCAACTTTTGCAAGTCTCATAAGTATATATTATTAATTATTTTAATTTTCAAATTGAGTTGAGAAATTCTTACGCAATCGATTTTTATTTTCTATCAATAAGTCGGATAAAGTAGAAGTATTTAGATCAGTACTGTTATCATCAAGGTAGTATATTTCATCATGAAGCAAAACATTATTTTGTCGTAGCATCAAATCACCAATAAAATATAATTCTTGAATTTCATGAGCTACAGTATAGTCTATTACTGCCATAGCCTCAATAATTACATGAATATGTTCCTATTAAATAAAACAAAGTTAAACTATTCAAGAAATATGTGAAAATCTAAAGAACCTTTTCTTGTAATAATATACAAACCTTAAGTTCATAATTAAAAAATAGTAACAGCATCACTGATCTAATAGATTTATTTGTAAAAAAGAGAGCCTCAAAATGTAAGGAATCTTGAAGTCCATTTTTATCATTATCCACTTCCTGTACCTATATTATACATTTATTTACTTGAAAAAATTTTATATTTTATAAATACAATATAAATCTTACCTTGACAATATTACAATTATCTTTGATCACATTATCTTTATAATGAGTGAATGTAGAACAAATTAAAGGTGTAAAATTATCTTGTTCAATTAATAAAAAATACTTATGTTTAAAATGTACATTTGGTTTTTCCCAATATGTGCGAGTTCTTAACCAAAAACCTAAAAATGTTTAATATGAAAATATTTCCATGATAATTGGCTTCTTTTCATGTAGCGTATAATCTCTGTAAACTTGAATAATGAAAAAACCATATTTACCTCCTGCATGATATACAAAAACTAATGGAGTTATTAAAGTAAATACTACGGCTATTAAAACAACTAGAGCACTAATAGAACAAACTCTTACTCTGTACAAATACTTAACATTATTAGAATATATATCTAAAATTGCCATTGTTGTTTGTATTGTGATTAAGATTGAACTGTAACACTGTACTTTGTTGGGGTACGTTTCTATGGTAACAACCATACAAGTACAACATAGAAATATAGATATGAAACTTCCACAATAATATAGAAACCTCAGATTAAAAAAATAAAGAGAATAAAAATCATGTTTTAAGTAAAAATTTATCTAAATGTTGCAAAATACTTTCAAATACATCATAATTTCTCATATTTTCCAATGTTTACAATTTTTATTACAAGCTTTAAAAAATTATTATTTTGCTTATAATTTAAAATCACAGTTTTGTCATGTATTTATGTACATAATAAAATTAATAATATCTGTAAAAATGGACAATAACATTTAAAAAAAGTTTTAAAAGCACTTTAAATTTTAGTACATTCAGATTCAAAGAATTAAAATTTGTACTATGGAATGCTGTGCAAAAATAAAAAAAAAGCACATAAAATTAAAATTCAACATTCAATTTTGGAGAATAAGTATTTCAAAATCTTTTAAACATCACATGTAAGTGCGACTCCTAAGAAGTCTTCGAATGCAATGTTAATTGTTCCTGTTAAATCGGTATCTCTTTTTCTAAATTCCTCTGTAAATATAAGATGTATATATCAATATTTAACTTTTTAATTAATTTCTTATACTTTTTAATATTAATAAGATAAATAAAATACCTGTAAATTTCTGTATTTGTACACATAATACTATAAATTGATCTACAGTAATGCTTTCCTGTTGACTAATATCATATCTTGTTATTAGATGGTGTATAAAATCAGGATTGAATCTATAACCCATCTGTGCAAAAGCTGCAGCAAGTTCTTCTTCTTGAATACTTCCAGAGTTATCCTTATCGAAATTCCTAAATATTCCTAGCCAGGAATTGACATAGTTAAACAGTGCTTGAAACTCAATAATGTCTATGGCTTGTTTTTTATCTTTATCAAACATTCCTATGACAAAATAGCCAATTAATAAGACTAAAAAGATGATATATAAAAATATACAAAATTACCTATCATTAATCGGCAAGCTTTATCTGAAAAAGTTCCTCCCTGACCATTAGCTAAAACACGTTTTAATTCAGTTGCAGTAATTTTTCCACTACCATCTCCATCAGCTAAAGCAAACCACTGCTGAACTTGTGGATGTATTTGTGATGTATCTCCTGCTCCAAAAGCTGTTCCCTGAAAATTGTGTGTAATTATTACAAATAGAACAATATTTTATTTATTTATTTCTGATAAGAAATTTTAAAGTCACCGATAAATATTTTTTTTATTAGTGATAAAGTACTAATAATTCGAGATAAATGTTTATACAACATTAAGTTTAAAATTTGATAATTACTCACCGGGTAATTAGCCATTGCTACAAACAATAATCAAACGAAAAATTTGGTACACGGGAACCGCAATGCTCCAATTTGTTGAATTGTAGGTTAACGGGCTAACGGCACTAATAAGGATCCGCCATACCATAGGTCACGCAGTTCGTATATACCTACGGTTGGTCCTTCTTATAGTTCCTTATACTTTCCTAGATTCTCGAAGTTTTGGAGCACATTGTAGTAAAAGCGACGCCAAGCTCAAGGCCGTATCATTTCAGTTGTAGGATTGTATAAGGTTTCGCAAGGTGTAAGTGTACGAATGTGTTTGCTACTCGACTTTGAAATATAATAAAAACAAATCGATGAATAAGATGTGATTATCTTGTCTTACTTTACAACGACGTCGACGACTCCCCACGCTGGTGACACTGTATATTTTCAAAGAGTCCACGTAATTTTCTACGAGATCATGTGATATATGTATAACACATTATTGTTTCGTCACTCGCTTCATGTAAAAATTTTTGTCGACGAATGCAAGCAACGCACTGCAAATAAAAACACGCGTTGCCGAGCATGTGGCGTTTAGTCGCATGCTGTCCTTTTAATTACTCACCGATGTCGGGCAAAAATTACTTCGATATTAATTATTTGTCTATCACAATATTACTTTTAATTTTTTTGACAATTATAAGTGGTACTTATTCTCATGTCGCGAGTAGCAATTTGAAATCTAACGAGGAAGGTATAATGTAATATTTTTAAACACTTAGGTAACTTTTATTTTCAAGACAGGCTCGAAAAATTAAGTTTTTCAAGACGACTTACTTTGACAATGTTCTCTCTATTATATTTTTCAGTCACATAACCTCTTGTAATGCAATATCAACAATATATTTCTATACCTAAAATATATGCAATATAAGTGATTTTTTTGTTCTATGTAATAATTAATTAAAAACTATTTATATTTATTACAGATTCTACTCCAGATTACATTTTATGTCGACTATGTGGAGCTGATCTTGCTGATGCAAAAAATATCATTAATCACTTGAGTCCAGCAGCTTCTGTTATAGGCAATCAAACTCTGTTTGAACGAAAAGGTGTAGAAGTACAGCTTCTAAAGAATTCTTTTGGCATTAAATTTCATTCAATTACTGTCTCCAATTCAAAATGTGCTCCAGTTCATAATGTGAGTAATTATTATAATATTTCATGTTAATTATAATTATGTTAAAAACTCATATTTAATTGGATTAAATTAATATGTAGTGGCAGCGGGATTTTAGCTGGTATCCTGGCTATGCATGGAAACCTTGTATTTGCAAAAGATGCAGAGTTCATCATGGATGGTATTTTTCACGGATGATAAATTTATCATATTGCTTATTTGCAAAGTTGTTCATTAAATATCAATTTTTGAATATTTGTTTTTATTTTTTTAGGCTTTTTGAACCAGTAGACGTCACTGATTTTGATACCAACCTGGCTTCAAATAAGGGCTTTTTTGTTTTAAAGCTTGATAGTATATTAAGTGAAAATTGTAAGTCATTATTAGCATTTTAACTTTTTAATTTGCTTTTTCCTAATAAATAAAATTTTGAACATTTCATTAATTTTCAGTTGCTAATTCATTGATTGTTACACCAAGATCTTATTTAAATTAAAAGATGAATGAGTTGTCAAAAGAGCAGTCAGAATTTCTCAATGAATGTGAAGAAGAATTTAAAAATCGATATACAGAAGAGGATGAACAGTTTATGAAAATTAAATCAGCAGTACCAAAAAAGCCACCAATTGTTGATCCATGGCATAATGCGCAACAAAGATCTAACAACTGGTCTCGCAATAATCGAGATAGAGATAGAAGAAATTGGCAGCGACATGATAGAGATAGAGAAAGAGGCAGGGACGACAGGGACAGGGACCGAGATAGGGATAGAGAAAGGTACAGAGATGATTACAGGGACAGAAACAGAGATTATCACACTGGAAGACATCATCAACATCGCAATTACAGACAATATTAATAAAGACTTTTAAATGATACTTATATAAGACTATTTTTGTGATAAAATAGTTATAAAATATGTTTAATAAGAAAATGAATTGAAATAAAACGAGATTTTAATTGTTAAAATATGCATAACATGTGTATTCTTTCAAGCAGTTCATTTACAACAATCTATTTACAAACGCAATGATCATTTGTGTACAAAAATCAACCGTTTTCCTTAACTAAGTTATAAAAAACTTTATATATATATATTTTTTTTTTTTATTCGATAAGATACTTAAAAATCTTCTATTGCGGCTTTAAATGTCACTGCTTAATAAAGCCGCCATTGAATCCACTCGTTCATTATGCAAGTTCATTCCACCACTTTGGTACATTCATACTATTTAAACGCATCATCTAGATCTAATAAATACAGTCTCATTTACATTAGAACTAGGATTTTTACAAAATTATACAATAGTATTTACATGAATGTTTTACAATGTCAAATAAAACTCTTATAATATTCATGATAAAATAAATGTTTCTCATAAACTTGTGATGCATGTATTATTTACAATGCACAATGAATAATTATCATTATCTTTTTAGTTTTGAACATCGTTCAAAAGTAACGCTAAATCTTTTTGATTAGCTGATGTACACACGAGACTTTGAAAAAATTTACAAAATTATCGTCCCTTGTCATCTGCTAAGGATGCTGGAGTGTCTTGCAAGAATATACGCTGAATTAATTCGTCGTTGATCATTTTCTCATCAGAAAATTTAAGAGACTATTAATACCGAGCGCGTTTTCTGAAGACTATATTATCACAATTGAGTATCGTCGAATTTCGCCGACCCGCAGCTCGTTAAATTAATATTCACATGATTGTTTATTCATCGCGTTCGATTCACGATTGACACACCTTATCCTCAGAATGGCGGACAATTGACCCCCGGATGAAGGTATTGACATTTATCGCCGACCCTGCAGTAACCGTTTTTGGAGAACTGACGGCACACTGGCGGCTGCTTGCCACTACCCCTCCACCCCCCTCTCCAGGGCATTCCTCGAGGAGGCCCCCCTCTGAACCATCCGGGTCCAGGCGGTCCACCCCTTCCTCGATTCCCATGCATGGGAGGTCCTCTTGGGCCTTGGAATGGAGGTCCTGGAGGTCCACCCGGTGGCGCTGGTCCTCCGGGTCCTGGTGGGCCAAACATACCTGGACCAGGTGGTCCTTGGAAATTGTTGTAACCCATCTCGTCCGGTCCCATCATGTATCCGTCCTGATTGAACATGGGCGGTCCCATCATATTGGGCGGTACCATCGGACCACCCTCCATATTCTGAGGATAGTTGTTAGGCATGTTGGGCATAGGTCCAGGCATGCCCGGATCGGGCACTACGATTTTGCCATCTCCTGTTCTCCAGCCGCCGCCACCGCCACCGCCGACACCGCCACCGACGTTCGCAGGTGGCATCGTGTTCGGCAACTCCGCTACCATTGGTGGCATCGTATTCATCATTTGTGGGGGCATCGGTACCATCGGTGGCTGAGTTCCCATCGGAGGCATCATAGGAGGCTGCGGCACCTGCTGCGGTTGATTGGGTCGGAATGTTGGGAAATACGAGTTCTGTATGATGGTTGACGGAGCTGGCAATTGTGGTTTCGGTTCCGGCCACGGTATACTCGTAAAGTCCTTTTCGCTATCCTTATTTCCCGTAAGATCATCCAACGGTATGACTTTTGGCTCGATAAAGATGTGGTGACGCTCCTCATCAGGCTCTGCAGGTGAGTCTGGTATCCTGTTAGGAAAGGAAAAGATAACATTAGTAAACTGACATGTAAAATAATGATACGGATAAAACACAGTTCGGAATTCATGCTTACATGCTACGGTTGAAATAGAGAGCTTGCAGAATTCCTTTTTCACGTGCATATTGAATGTCCTTTTCTCGACTGTCTTTGCCGGACTCGACAAGCGCAGCAGGCACATCAACGGGTACCAAGGCTTTCCAAACGGTCTTCTCTTCCATGTGATCTTCGTTACTCAGTTTTCTAGCCATTTGGAAGGCTTCTCTCTCATTCTGCTTCTCCATTTGCTTCATGTCCGTAAACGTTTTTGTAACGTTAACACGTTCGGTCTCGTCCAGCTCAAAGTACCGTATGGCTTCCAAATCAGTTTTCCACTTCAAGCTCTTTTTTGGTCCCTTGCGTTTTTGAAGAAGCAACACACTCTTCAATACACCGATAGGTCGTGTTTCAACTGTCGCATGCTCCTCCTTTTTCAGAGCCTCGCTGACTGCTGCAGCTGGATCTTCGGGAGATTCAGCGCCCTTCATGTCTTCGAAATCGCCTTCAGGCGTTGGAGCTGAAAAATTAATTGAGATATAAATATTTATTTAAAATTTGTTTTATAAAAATAACAAATTTATTATACAGTCGACGTAAGTAATATTTTTAATTAACAAATTTATTATTTTAAAAGTGTAATATACTCACTTCTACTCCTATCTTCATAATCCTCATCATCATCATCTTTAATTTCTTTCTTCTCTTTCTTCACATCGTCGACATCAGCATCCATTACTTTTGAATCTGCATCTTCTGTTTTCACTTTACTCTTGTCATCTTTCTCCTCGTCAGTCTCCAGAGTATCCTGATAAAACTGTTAAAATAAAAATAAATCGTTATAAACACATTCACACAATAAAAATTAGGCCTGTCGCTAAAGAATTCTCAAATTACCTTAAACGTAGGTTTTAATGCCAAAAGAGATTTATCATCGGTCTCCTTATTATTGGCTACGGATTGCGCTGGCGGTGACTGCGGCGATCCCGGTGGCGACGCAGCATTATTTTCGTTACTGCTAGTCTCTGGTTTCTTCGGATCGGAAGGTCCGTCCTTTGTAATAGAAGTACGCCTCTTCCTCTTTCTGGGCTCTTTGGCTTTCGTCGAGGCCGTAAGCGCATCCATAAACATGTCGCTTTCTTGCAAAAACACCACTAAAATCAGAATAATAAATGTTATTATTATTATTATTATTATTATTATTATTATTATTATTATTATTATACAATAAGGTTTTTTCATATGTTCATTAATTGTATTATAAATTGTAATGTGGATCGAAGAGCGATTGGCGAAAACCTGTGAGACGTAAAAAAAGTAAAATTAAATTTTACATATCTGGCAATATAATTATGTTAACATAAAATATAATCACAATAAATATTTTTCTCAGATAAACTTATACTATTGTAGTATAGCTATTTTTAGAAAGGAATGAATACATCAGTGTTAAATTATATTTTGATATTTAAAATTATCATCATAATAATCAATCGCGCATCTCAATTGCATAGAATTAATAACAATGGAAAAGTAGATACGATAAGGTAATTTGATGTTAAGTTATTTTACTAATTCATTTAATGTTCTTTTATTTTTATTTTAGATAAATAAAATGAGATATGATAGAATCCTAAGAGATCTGATAATTAAAATTATTCTGACAATCATGTTTTTTTTTCACAAATAGTTTCTCGAGCATTTTCGATTTTATGGCACTTTAAAACAGGTTCAACATTTACGGAAATTTAACATAAATCGAAATTTCGGAAAATTTAAATAGCATATTAATCTTAAATTTTATTAATAGTTACACTTTTTTATTTCTTCTCAACATAATATAAAACACGAAAAAAAAACCCGAAACATTGGTAATAAAACGCTAAACTATATTGGTTCATCTAACGTCCGTTCACCTCACCTCGATTAATATAAAACGCTAAATCATAAAATTTAGAAAGCACATTTTATGATTAAAATATTAACTTTCAACATAAGCTCGATGGCTTCTTACCGTTCATTAAAGTTCATAATGAAAGAAATGAATTTACTTGTCATATTTCATAAATACTAAATAAGTTTGACATCAATACATAAGGTTCTTTTTAAATAATGGAAAATAATTAATTTTTCAAGTCTATTGCATTTTGTTAACTCTTCAGTAATAATTACGTGTAAGTAATTTTACGTGTTGTAGGTACGTACATATACATTACAACTTCATTGTATAAATTGGTAAAACAATGTTTGAGTTTTACTTGGTAAACAAATAAAACATTACCTTTACTAAAAAGTGTACCTGCGTGACATTTATCTGTCATCTAATTTATAAGGCTATTAACTATTTTTGATTAACTTTTGATTATCTATTATTCGTTTTGATTATTACCAATGAAAATATTTAATCATTCCACATGTTAAAAGACATTTTTGTTTCCACGCTTTTTTAGTATAAACAAACTAATTACTTTAATTGTAAATTTGATATATGCCGTGATAATAATAAATTTTAATATCAATTGATATAACTTTCATATTATTATTACTTAAATTCTAAGTGAATAGGCTCTTAAAAATGTACTTTTTGAAGTATCCAACATTTAATAACGTTAAATCTACTATAAAACTTGTTTACAATTTGAGAAGGGCATTGTTCTTTACACCGAAAAATCAAGAAAAAGAAGTTATTCTTTTTAAAAACAATAACAAAAAAAAAATTAAAAAATTAAAAGTAACGATTAACGGCGTTTACGGTGCAAGTCCACCGGCCCTCGCATCCGATCAGTTCGACAGCAAACGCGCAAAGTCCCATCGCGTGCGCGCTCGAAGAGCAGCGAGAGAAGGAATGACATTGAACACGTGCGCGCGGTACTTGCAGAGGCGAGTGCAGGCATATAACCGACTCTTCGTCGCCGCCGCGCCGGGGGGAACACCGTTACAAAAACATCGACCGCTCGACTCCCCTCCCTCTTTTAAAGCGCCCGACAGCGCTTAGGCAGAAACGACCGCTTGCTCAGCGTTGCGCAAGTGCGCCAGCGTGCCACCACCCGAGCGGCCTATAATACAGCACAGCCGCCACCGTTTGGAGAGCGAGAGCGAGAGAGACGGAATACACGTCGTTCGGAGAGATGGAGTGAGAGCGAGAGAGAGAGATGGAGCGAGGCGCAGCACGCGCGCGTAGGTGTAATCCACGGGAGCGCGCAAGACCGAAGTTTGCTGATGCGATCTCCTCCTCCAACTTCCCATCATCCAGGCCTGGATTACTTTCTATTGCGCTTTTGACTGCTTTTATGGTCGGCTGGTTCGATGATATGCGTTACTGCAACGATAAATTAAAAAAATTCACGCGTGCGCGCGGGAGCATGCGCTACCCATTGTGAACGTTTTATTGCGTTTTTCCGTTTCTTTGCGAACAAGAAAGTTAATTTCGAATACTAGGAAGTAAGCGTTATCTAACGTTGTTTTTTACTGGCTATTATTGCATTTTTAAAAGTAATTTTTTTTATCTTCGAGCAAATGATACATATAAACCGTAAGCGAAATAAGGCTTTCCTCGAGGAATCGAATAAGAGAAGCTGCGATGATCCTTGGCAGTCGGGCTTTTCGCCTTCCATTCTGACCCTTCGAACGGTTGCAGCTTTTTCGGGTTTCCTTTTGTTCATTCAAAAGGCCGTTTAATATTTTTTTTCTTTTCCTATTCATTTTATGTCATGAATACTGATATGGTTTTAACTACTCATGTATCTCTCACTATCGCCAAAATACGTAAGCCCACGTCATACTACTTAAAGAAATACTTCGATAAAAAAAGAAACTTTTTTTCATTTTTAATATTTAGCTCTTTTTACAAGGTAACTGTATATATCTATTGAAATATATTGCGAAAAATTTGCCTCAACATGATACTACTTTATTCTGGGGCGAGACGGAATAGAAAATATTCAAGTTTTAATATATCAAAGTGATCTAAAGCATTTCTTGTATATTTGCATTTAAAATAGTGTGCATTGATAGAATTTTGTTATAAAAATATTATATAAAAGTCATATGCTAATACATATATGAATCTATGTGAATCTACTTTCAAAAATATAGCAAGGTTTATAATCATACAAAACATAAACTTCATTACTTCTCTAAATATTCATTTTCATCCTAATAGATTAATTAAATAAACTACAGATTGTATTTCTTGTATTTCTTTGTATTGTTGGAACTAATTGATTCGATTTTGAATTAATTTTGAAATACAAAATTTTAATACTTAATTTTGAAAATACAAAAAACTATGTACATTAATATGTTGTCAATTAATATTGACAAACATATAAAAAAATCTAACTACCTATCTAGAAATATCCTATGAATTAATCCTATTTCTATGCTTATTTCTAAAAATTTATATTAATTGAAATAAGTAAATACATTCATTTGAATTAATTAAAAGTAAAGTAAAAAAAAGTATTTTCTTACATCAGAAACGACAGTAAAATATGGATCTACTTATACATTATTTAATATTAGTATTTATTTTTCTTTTTTTTTTGCGATGCAATGTTTTATTGCATTAATTTATTTTATATTTCAAAAAACCAACACCTTACGAAAACTAACGACGTGGGTATTACGTAATTACACATTCACCAATTCACTCGCTTACATACATTCACAGGAAAATAAGGATTATCATGTCCAACGCAAATTTCTATTCTCTTCGGTACTCGTGCGAAAATGATAAAATACCTCTTAGATAAATTCAATCCCGAAAAATTTTCCGCGTCGAAATGGTGTTACACGATAGGAAATAAGGTATTCGTTTTAATTTTATCAAGGCATCGCAACCGAGCACGAATAAATACGTATTAAATGAAAAATAGTTTTATATTGTGGAAATAAGATCTTTTTTATATCGTATGCAGGCAAAAAGAGAAATTTTTTAATCAATTGTGCAGTATTCAGTAATAGAATACGGAACACCATTACGAGCGTTTAATTCTAAATGTCTCAAATAACGTAGTGAAAATAAATGCAAATAATAAAATTTACCGAGAGGATGGAAATCTGGATGGGCTAGATTTGATTTTATGCATAAAGCATTATTCGTTTTTCTCTTTAAGAATAAATGTATGTATAATAGAAACCCAAAAGTTCAATGTTTTCCAGATTTCTGATAGTTTATTGAAAAGTTTTAAGTGGGTATACATGTACAAGGGAATAAAAATGGATGGACAAAAATTTGCTCGTTGGTGCCTTACCTAAAAATTCGATTACCGCTTGTACGTTGGAATATTTTAAAACGTTTGTAAACTTTCTCGCACGCCATTCACTCTTATATTATAAAGACACGCTACTTTAGAGTCTTTTTCGTTTTTTTATCAATTTTTTTTTTTAAATAATGCACAATTTTTCTTAATTATTGTTGATATCGAAGGTTACCTGCTGGATCTTCTTCACAATTTTTAAAACTGATGCAGTGATGTTCCATGCACAGTCTTCTCTCTTGCAATGATCCAACGATAAATATCCCGAAAACTCAACATTGTGGTAGAAATTATCACTTTTTTTCCCTATATTTTGAAAGGAACTATAATACCGTAGTGGGATATTGTTTAGGTAAAAAACTTAATTATAGTAAATATTAAGACATAAAAATAATAAAAAAATGTTTGAAAGCCTGTAAGAATTAATAAATTAGTGGAGATTTTAGAAGATTTAAATAATATTATAAACTAACAATACTGCCAAATATATTTATAAAATATAAGGAATAGAGAAAAATACAACTTTCCACCAATCGCTCTCCTCTGCCTGCCCACCTGCAAACTCAATATCCAAGTATTAGAAAAAATATTTTGAATTATGACTGATATTCAGATACTTATAGTAAAAAAAAAAAAAAAAATTAAAAATAACTGAAAAAATAAATAAAATTTGTAATTTACATTTGACATGACAAAACTAAACTAGATATAGTATAACAAAACAAAACTTTGTTTTTGCACATGTTATTGAATATTTTCTAAAAAGGTATGTTTTTGTTCGAAGTTTTCAAAGTTATTTTCTATTTAATATAAATATACTATTTGATTCAGATGTAAGAACTAATATAACAATATTTTCATTTACAAAATAAACCAGAAAATATTTTCTGTTTCCCTTACAATCTTAGATTAGTTTTATTTAGAAAACTTCTCTGAATATCAGTAAACAAAATATTAAAAACTAATAATATATATCTATATACAATAAAAATGCTTTCTAAAGATTTATGTGTAATAAAGCCAATTTTTGGTGAAAATAATGTCATAAAATGAAATAATCCATTAATGGGATGTCATACTCAACTTTTACATGGTAGAAAAATACGTGAAACTAAATAAATAGAATGAATTACGCAAAACCAAGACATAGGTTTGCCCTACCTCTTGGAACTATCTATTATTATGCCAAAAAGTCAAATGAAAATTTAAATGCACTGATCAATGGCATTTAAACGAAAATCAGTAGTTGCAGCGTATACATGCTGGAAATTTCGTATGTACACGCTGCAACTACTGATTTTCGTTCAAATGCCATTTATTAGTGCGTTTAAATTTTCATTTGACATTTTAGCATAATGATAGGTCCCAAGAGGAAGGGCAACTATGTCTTGGTTTTGCCTAATTCATTCTATTTATTTAGTTTCAAGTATTTTTCTACCATGTAATGGTGTAAATGTTGAGTATGACACCCATTAAACAAAAATTTTGTAGTGAATGAACTTGAATAAAGTTGAATATGGTTTAAAAAATTTCGAAAAAAATTAATTTAACATATGCAGTAGAAAAATCGAAGAGATATACGTACACTTTGGTTTTGCTGGAATAAGTTTAATTCCTCCTTTCTTCTCGTCACTTGGTGGAGTTGTAGGAGAATCCAGTGAAAGTTTGGCTTTTTTGTCAGCTGTAGCACCAGTGTCTCTTATAGGAGATGACCTTTTTAATGGCAATTTCGGAGGTAATACTTTTTTATCAGGTACAGCTACAGGTTTCTTTACATTTCTAGGAGGAGGTGGTTTTACTTCCTCTTCTAGACCTGTAGATCGGAATTTTGAATTAAACGTTTTAACAGTTTTAGGACGTGAACTTTGATCCTGAGAATTTTTTCTGCTTTCAATAGATATTGAAATATTTTTCTTCTCAGGTACGGTAGTAACTTTTTTGGAGTCAATTTTGTCTTTATTTTCCTTCAAACTGTCCTTGGAATCAGTTGAAGACTTTCTAGTAGGAGAATCGTCTGGTTTTTCTTCATCAGCCTTCTTCTTTGGGATTTTTCCCATTTTTGTACTTAATGTTTGACTCTGAAGTTTTTCTAGTGTAGCTTTGTCCTTCTCAGCTTGATCTTTCTTCAATTTTTCTTTTTCCTTTTCTTTATCTCGATCAGTCTTGGATTTACTGCTGGAACTTTTTGAAGAACTGCTAGAATGATGTTTATCTTTTTCCTTATCTTTATCTTTGGAAGACTTATCCCTGGAACTACTACTGCTACTCTTTGAACTAGAGCGATGTGAACTGGAACGATGAGAGCTGGAACTATGTTTACTAGAACTGGAGCTGTGTTTACTGGAGCTTCTGCTAGAAGACGAATGACCACTACTTTTTTTGTCAGAACTCGAACTACTACCACTTTTTTTATCGTCTTTTTTATCGCGATTTTCTTTGTCACTAGTTGATTTACTACTGTCACTACTAATTTCTTTTTCATTTTTCAAGTCTTTACTTTTTACGACATTAGTTTCTTTTGAACTACTTTCATTTTCTACCACTTCACTTGAAGTACAGATAGAAACTTCTTCTTCAGTACTATTTTGATCCGCAAGTGTCCTTCCATCAACAACTTCTTCACTCTTTTCTTCATGTTTTTGTTTTTGATCTTCCGTAGGAAGCACCTTATTCACAACATCACCATTAACTTCATTATTTGAACTATTAACACTAATTACATTAATATTTGCAGCATCAGTCTGAACTTGCGTTAAAACCTGTTTTCCATCTCTTATAGTTATTTTGTACACTGATGGCGAGGAAACAGGTGTTGGCAGAGTCTGGGGTTTTTCAGGCATAGTTGTGGATATTTGTTGTTGGGGTTTTGGAGGAGATGAAACTTTTGTTGTTTGCTCTTGGATTTGAGTAGGGGGAATAAGAGAAGAATTCTGAGTTATTAAGGAATCACTTGATTGAACAGTCACAGCATTTTCACTATCAATATTTTGACTAGTGATAGGAGTAATACTTGCATTAGGTTGCAAAGGCTGTGTTATAGAATTTTGGATAGGTGATTGCATTGAAGGAGTAGGCACTGCTACAGGTTGTGCTACCACTACACATGGTGTAGCTTCTCCTTTTACCATTTTTAACCACTGCTCTACTAGGCGACTTGCTAATGTTCGAACACCTTGATGACTACCTTCTTTTGATAAACCCTTAATTAACTTAGGACAATTATTACTTTTTAAACGTTCAATGTCAACTGGACATAATAAAAGAAGTTCTAATAACTCTTGAATAAGAGCCCAATTCTTAGCTAAAATGCCGTCAGTGAGCCACATATGAATAAGATTCCAACCACCAGCAGCCATAAATCTGAGGAAAAAGAAAAAAAAAAAATTATTTTGTATATTTAGATATTATAGATGTTTCTACTTAAAGTTTAAAAAACAAAGTTCAAAGTTTATAAACTGTGCAACACGTATCAGTAAGTTCATCCCATTAAATATATTTACCCAATGGTTCAGAATTCCTGAAATTTATTCTGCACACTTCATTACTTATATACATATCTATTTTATAAAACTAATAAATATGTGTCTTAGTATGCAAATTTATTACTATTTTAAAATTAAGCAATCAATTCTATGAATTTATTTTCTTTGCAAAATTTTAATATAATTAATATTTTAAAATATAGAAAATAGTATTAAATGCAAAAGTATTTTACTTACTGGCTAAGGAGTTCAGGATTTGTGCTCTTTAAAATCTGTATGTAAATGCATTTTGAAACAAGTTTTTTAGAAAACTTTGTCATAAGATTAGCTAAACGAATAACTTCATCTTTACTTTTGATACCACCATTTGAACCAAGTAAAACACTCAGGCACTTTAAAAGTGATAGAGGATCTATTCGTGGCTGAAACAGATAACAAAAATTATTTAAGCTACAAGAATTCTATCAGGAAAAATTTTGTGGATTAGTAAATAATATACATATACTATTAAAAAATCAAAGAACTATAAAAGAGAATAAATAATAGTATATTACGTTCCTAGGACGGGAAGTAGGATATTACATCTGCGTGCAGATTGCCGTCCGAGGCGAAGCCGAGGACCGCAAACACGCGAATATGATATTCTACTTTGCGTCCGAGGTGCGTATACTATTTTTCTTCATACCCTGACTCGAAAATTCGCCAAAACATGTATGTTTTGCGGCCGGGAAATTGCAGGCTATAGTCACGTCATATAGACTGAAAATACGTGACTAATATGCAACTTCCCTGCCGCAAAACATGCATATTTTGGCGAACTTTCAGCCGGGGTATGATGAAAACTTATATTATGTTATTCAAATAATTTGATAACAATCAACAAGATTTAGTCAGAATTTAATTAAATTGTTTCAAAGTTTTGATAAACACTAGTTTTTATATATTTTATCTATTAATAATATTTTGATACTTATTAAATTTGATAAAAATGTGAATATTTTTTTACTGAATCCTATATAAATAATTATATGAATGTTCCAATTTTTATCTTAATAATATTAATTTTACATTGAATCCTAATTATTACTCAAAAATAAACTTTTATAGTAATTGGAAATTTAATTTCAAAATATTGGTATATTTATTTAAATGTAAATTTTTACCCAACAACTAAAAGAACTATGCCAATCATTATACTGTATCACTTTGATTGTATATATTTGATTTTAGTTGTTTATCAGAAAAGCAGCAATATTGCTCTAGATCTGCAATAAGCGGTAAGTGAAACGGAGTTCAGTCAGCGAAGGTTATTGATCTTTCTACCTCCCCTTCTTTTACCCTCTATACTCTATCCCCTCCCTCTAAGCAGTTTAGCTCGCTTCCCGCTCCGGACATCAGCGTCGCTTTTTCCACCGAGGAAGGAGCGAGAAGACGCAGAGCGCCCTCTGCGGCAAAATTGCCTAACTAGACCCGATGATAAATGAAGCCAAAAGGCAGCCATATGTATAAATATACCTATATATACACGTACGCGTCATACGTTTCTATTACGATAGTTAGAAAAATAAGTTACACATTACAAATAATGAACTTACCATTTTTACGTCAACTATTTGCTCTCTTGGAAAAATCTAAAACATATCGCCAATCGGCTGTGGGGTCTGCAAATAAAGACAAAATATGTTCCCAGTTTACGTAACAAGCAATAGCATGGCGACAGACGCCATTTTCTTCCTAACGACACGATTGCATGATCCTCTATTTTCTCGATAGTTAACGTCCTCTTATCGACTCGAATTTGTAGTCTTTCAAAATTTCTAATGAAACCGCTAAAGACGACGTGTGTCTGGAATCTCGGCAAGCGCAAAGAGAGAACGAATGACTCTTCGCGAACGGCCTGTCATCGATCCATACGGAAAGACAACAAGCGAGAGAGACTGACAATACGGAGTCTTGCTCCTATATCCTTTACAGTTATTTCAGCAAAAAAAACTAGTATCGTACTTTTTTCTCTACTATTGTACAATGCAATGCCTACGACAGAATAACGCTCTGGTTATGCACGCGATTTCAAGAAAAAGTAACGACTTTGAATTGTATCGAATCGCAGTTGACGAAGGAGATAGAGAGGCTAATATAGAACGCTGGCGCAGGAAGGCGGCAATGGAGAAGAGATGAACAAAGGCGTGTGTGCGTGCTCCTGCTACGTGCGCACAGATAGAGAAACTCCTATGGTATGGCCACCAAGCAGCGACTCGCTCGACAACGACCGACTGGCCCCCGCACGCCCATCGTTTTGCGCTTTCCGTTCGCTTGGCTCACTAGCGCCCCCTTCGAAATGCGCCTTTGACCGACGCGCATCGGTGTCGCCTCGTCCCCGTGCCTCGTATCCAATAGTACGACGATGACCGTCCTCTTCGACCAATCGGAGCCTCTCTCCCAGCCACGCTATTTTTAGAAAGTGCCAGCACTCCCGTTCTGCTGTTTGTTCTCCCCCTCTCCCTATACCCCTTCCTCGTCCCCCTCTAGACGACCTCTTAATCTCCCACTGCCTCATGCGTTCTCAAACTCTGTATTTTCCATCTCTCTCTGCTCTCTTTGCTTGCTTTTTTCACTCACTTTTGCAAACCGATCTTTTTTACTTATTCCCTCCCACGATGACGTTAAAACTACTCTCTTATAGCAATTTTCTATAACAATGCAGCACTGACTCCGAAATTCTAATTTATATGAATTAATGATAAACTCGGATAATAGTCCTTAACTATGCTTTTATCTTAGTATTACGCAGTTACACTATATATAATGTACGTCCTATCAATTCAATTTTGTACATAAAGGTACAAATTTCTCAAGTCAGACGTATTTTATCGCGAAATTAATGTAATATCATAACCGATGAGTAGTGTTTATTTTCTTTTTCTAAAAAAAGTTGAGGCCAACGCCCTTGTATAAGTAGCGACTACGTAAAAGAAAAAGACGTAAACAAGTAAAAGAAAATAGAGGTAATGCCCTCGGTTAAAACTACAATCCACTCACATTATTTTTCAAAAACAAAATCCTTACAATGGGGAAAGAAATGTTCACAGAGAGATGAATTAAATAAAATGGAGCTTCTGTATGCTTTTTCCTAAAGAATCGAAGTAGCCTGTGGCACAGGCCGTGCAGATCCGCTCTCTCTCTCTCTCTCCCCTTCAGCGAAGCTGGACTACGAAGTACACAGGACTGCGTGTGGGCTCAATTCACTTTATGAGCCGAGAACCCGACCTCGGCAGCCAGAACACATGCAGCGCCTTTTATTACTAACAATCTTCGACTCTGGTATAGCACCTGTGACCCGCTTGCATTTTACGTCTGGGACGACGACCGCCTGCCGCGTGCGGGATGATGTGCCCTGACGATGAGGAAAGGCAGAGGCCGCACCTGAAATACGAGAAAAACATGCCGAAGGGCCGTTTATTCGCGATGACAATATACGTATATTACAATCTATGACCGTGGATTTTCGGAGTAATTTTTTTCCAGCTGCAAATATCTGTACGTGATATGTATATATGGTTCTCACCTAACAAAACGGGAGCTAGGCCGCTGCTTTCCACTCGAACGGAAGTACACCTTCGTTATAAAATACAGATATCGCGTGAATCCTATATATCGCGCACGATATAGCGAAGACGCGCGTGCTTTGCTCCAATCTATCCCGCCCTGCTGCTTGCCTCTCCGCTGCGTGTGCTCCGTTTCCCGTCTAGACGTGACTCCAATCTGACCTTTTCCCGTCGCACGACCCGCCTAGTCAAGCGAGTTCCTTTCTCGAAATGGAAAGTATGGAATTGAAGCGCCGATGTTAGAATTGTATGGAACTTGATAAATTACGAGTGGCAAGGTTTTAAGCACAGATTGTTTTATACTCGGCATACTTATGAAAGAAATTTGGTAGGAATAGGAATGTTGATTTGACCTTCGCTGTACTTGCGGCTGAACGGAAACCACTCTAGTCAACAGTGCGTAGAAACTATAATCTTATTACTACTTATTAAATTTAAATTAAATTTATTATTTGTGTCATAAATATGTCGACTATAGAATTCTGATTGACATATAAATAAAATTGATTGGTGAGGAATATTTGATTAATTAATGATCAATATGTGAAAAATTTTGTTCGCTCTTCCTTGACTTGCTTAGTTCTCATTAAAGTATATTTAAACTTCGATGTATTTGAGCATGCGCAGATCCTACATAAACAGAAGGATTATGCGAACTATCAGGTTTTTGGCTGCAATAATATCCTTACCGCCTTACCGGTGTCACCGCAACACCTTATCGCTTTTACGCTAAACATGATTTCATAAAATTTTATAACGAAATCTTTGATTTTTTTATAATTTGTAATAAACTCAAAATTTACTGAAATGATTTTTTAACGCTATTATTTACCACAAATAATTTTGCCATGATAAAAAATTAAACAAGAAATATATACAATGTGGTCTTTGTGCTTACTTATTTTTACATTATTATTTTGTACAAGTCAATTCACTAATGGTGCTGTAAATGTTATTGATATTGATCCAGCAAAAACAATTGCTTGGGGTGCAGGATTGAATCCTGTAAATATTACTCTCAGAGCAAGATATATTTTTGTACAACTTGTATATAAAAATGGGAAAAAGTTAGTACCTATAATATAACAATTTTTTTATTTTTTACTTGACAAAGAATTCATGATCTGTTTACAGTGTCACAGAATCACCAGGAAAAAAAGTAATTTCATCACATATTGATGGAGAAACTCAGAAAGGTACTCCATGTCCTTTGGTATCACAAATTTTAGATTGCAATGATGGTAGTTTTATTGTAAGATATAAAATTTCCAAAACTTGTTTCAACCTACAAATTGTTCTTACAATAAAGAATGAAAAATTAACTTTACAACACTCTAAATTTAAAGGTATAAATATTTTTTTATTTATTAGAATATGAAATATATTTTTACGATCTTTGTAAAATATTTTAACATCTCAGGTCCTATATATGAAGAAGAGTGTTACTGTCCGAGTTCTTCAATAGAATTGTGGCTTCATAACAATGAATGCCAGAAAAATTATAGTCAAATTTTAAGAGATTTAGAATTATTCCCCAATGTCAATTTTGATGAAATACGAAATAAAATTATTAAAAAATATGATAAGCCAAACAGTGTTAGCATTTGCCACTATGTCATTAAATCAAATAAAGTAAGTTATTTTTTATAAAGTTATTTTTATATTGGCAAAATTAAAAAAGATAATTGCACTAAGTATTTTTTTAGATTTATAGAAAATGTTATGGCAAACATATAGGCTTTAAAGAGTTTATAGATGTAATTTTGCTTTCATTAACTAGAAAGACAGTTTTACCAGATGTTGAATTTTTCACTAATTTAGGAGATTGGCCTCTAGTTCCTAATAATCAAGAGCTTTATCCAATGTTTTCATGGTGTGGTTCCACAGATACAAATGATATCATTCTTCCTACGTATGATATTACTAAGGCATCTTTGGAATCAATGGGAGGGTAAAGCTATTATTCATCTTTGAGACAGTAATTTCAGGAGTTTAAAAAAGATATTTATTGTATATTAAATAATTCTCAATTATAAAACACATATTTTCCTTAGGGTAATGTTAGATATGTTATCAGTACAAAGGAATATAGAATTACCATGGAATAAGAAAATTGAAAAAGTTTTTTGGAGAGGTAGAGATTCATCAATAGCCCGTTTAAATTTGATTGACATAGCAAAAAAAAATCCAGACCTCTTTAATGCATCAATTACCAATTTCTTTTTCTTTAGAGATAAAATAGATGAATATGGCCCTGAGCAAAAATATATACCTTTTTTTGACTTTTTTAAGGTATGTAAGATAAAATATTTTTCAATATATTGCAATTTTAGAATGTCTATTTTGATATATTACAGGATTTTATTTAGTAATCCTTTCATTTATAACAAACTATATTTCAGTATAAATATCAATTGAACATTGATGGAACTGTAGCTGCTTATAGATTTCCATATTTACTAGCAGGCAACTCTCTAGTTTTCAAACAATCTTCCAAATATCATGAATTTTTCTACCACGATCTTGAGGCAGGCAAGCATTTTATTTCTATAAAATCTGATTTATCAGATTTAGTGGAAAAAGTCAAATGGGCTTTAGAAAATGACAGCGAAGCTTATAAAATTACTAGGAAAGCCAGACAATATACAAGAGATAATTTGATGCCACAAAATATATTTTGTTATCATGTTGCATTAATCTATGTAAGTAATAATTTTTATTTTACATTTTAAAATTATACGGGTTATAAAATATACTTAATCATTTAAAAAAATTTTAGGAATGGAGTAAACGATTAACAAATTCAGTGAAGATTTTCCCTGAAATGGAGCTTGTTTCCCAGCCTAATTATAATTGTGAATGTATTCATGAAAGAAAGAAGGATGAATTATAAAGACATAATCAAAGGAAAAGATTTTATCTATTTTTTTTAAATTAATTGTACATACATAAATTTTTAATTTGTTTACAAAGTTATTAAGATCTTATATTAAATTAAAAAGAATCATTATAATAAAAGCATTAGAATCAAACAGCATGTAATAAAAAACACCCATTCATTCATAAATCATTTAAAAGGAATGTATAATAAGTTTTGTTGCAAATAAAATAATTTCCTTATATTTAAATCGTATAATTAAGAATTTTTATTTATAAATTTATTTTTAAAATACTAAAATAATCTGTTTTGCAACAAAATTAATGATTCCTTCTATTTCGCAAGATTAACACAGAATTCATTATTATAAAATAAACATCTTTATAGATATTTTATTTTGGTACACTGCTTCTATATTACCAGATGTACCTAGTGACAATAAAGTCAGTCATAAAAGTAGTAGATAATTTTTTTTATCAGCAGTTGATTTGCCTAAAAAGGTTTAGATTATTTTATTATATTTTATAATTTACAATAAAAATGTTTCTTAAATTAAATTTAACAATTACATTATTAGTACAAGTTATTTTATAAAAACACTTTTTTAACAAATCAACTGCTACAAATCCTATATAAGTTTTAGACTTATTATACTATAATATACAATATACAATAAATGTATACACAAATGCAAATTGTGATTCAATATATATAAATTTTTTTTGCAATTGAATTTCACTAAAATAATAATTCTATAATTTTTATATTTTAATAAAAATTTTATTTTTTGAAATTCAAGTAGTAGAAAGCTAACATGATCTGCTTTTAGTTTTGTGTTCAGAACTAAAAAATTATTTAATTTTTTCATTAATGAAGTAATACAGATTTGATAACATAAATAAATCTCTCTTTTATTATTGGGGGGGTGGTTGATAACCATACCCAGCATATTGATTAGGAGGAGGACCTTGTGGTCCAGGAGGTGGAGGCATATGACCTGCAGGTGGTCTTGGCGGGTACTGACCATACCCTTGTCCAGCAGGTGGGGGAGGATAATTTTGAGGGGGGTACTGTGGATGACCATAGTGTTGACCTGGTTGAGGAGGATGGGGAGGATAAACTTGAGGTTGACCACCTGGAGCTGGTGGAACGTATGTTTGTGTTGTGGCAGGATGAGACTGAGGTGGTGGTCCATATGCATTTGGTGGTTGAGGTTGTGGCGGCCCTCCAGGTCCTTGTGGAGGTACTGCCGGTGGTTGAAAACCTGTTGGGGCAGGACTAGGTGACTGTTGTTGTTGCTGTGGCTGAGGTGGAGTCTGCGATGGAGGGGCCTGTTGTGGAGATTGATGAGGTGATGGGTGTGGTGATTGATGTGGTGGTGGAGGTTGATGTTGTTGCTGGTGTGAAGGGTGTGGAGATGGTTGTTGGTGTGAAGGATGCGGAGATGGTTGTTGGTGAGATGGATGTGGAGATTGATGAGGTGGTTGATGTGGAGGTGGGTGAGGGGATTGGTGAGGGGGTGGATGTGGTGGTTGATGAGATGAGTGAACTGGATTTCCCCAACTTGGAGGTGGTGCTGGTTGTGGATAATTGCCTTGTTGAGATGTTGGAGGAGGTGCATTATTTGGTGAACAAGTTTGTGTAGAAGCAGATGGCGTAGGCGTTGGCTGGGTACTTTGAGAATATGTGTTTGCACCACCACCAGCAGCAGCTGCTGCTGCACTAAATGGAGGAGCTGTTGATGTAGGACCATACTGATTTGGCGCACTACCAGGTCCTGGGCTGGGCTGATTTCCATAATTAGGTTGGGGAGGACCTGCTTGGGGAGGCTGTGGACCAGGAGGTTGAGATGGTTGAGCATTGGATGTTGGTGGAGGAGGATATTGCTGTGGTGGTACATTATTTGGATATCCTTGAGAGGATGGTGGAGGATAATTTCCAGACTGAGGGTTTGGATTATATGCATTTTGAGGTGGTGGTGCTTGTCCTGGAGGTTGTTGATAATTTGGTTGTGGACTTGGACTTCCATATTGTCCAGGCTGCTGTTGCTGTGCAGCAGCTGGAAAATTTTGTTGAGGAGCATTAGCTGGTGGGTAGCCTTGTTGATTTGGAGGGGGTGGACCATATCCTGCAGGAGGTTGATTGGCATTAGGAGGAGGATAACCACCTGGTTGAGGCCCATAATTATTTACTGATGTTGGTGGTGGTCCATAGTTTGGTTGATTTGCTGCTGGATAGCCCTGCTGTTGAGGACCATTTGGAGGTCCATATTGGTTTGGTTGGCCAGGTACATAGTTTGCACCTTGAGGTCCCTGGTAATTTGCAGCTGGTCCTTGATTACTATATGGAGGATGATAGCCTTGCTGAGGCGGTTGTTGTGGAGGATAGCCTTGCTGATTACCTCTATATTGTTGGGGGCCAGGCCCTGCAGGAGGTCCTATATTAAGATTTCATAAAAATCAGAAAATGTTGAAGACATTTTTATTTAATATTATTTTTAGAAAAATAAATGATATTACGATTCATGGCTGGTCCTTGTCCAGGCATCACAGGCCCTCTGTAACCTGCTTGTGGTATTGGTTGTCCCTGGTTAAATCCAGACATTGGTAAAGGTTGTTGAGTATTAGCAGGCATTTCTCCTCCAGGACCAGCTGCAGCAGGAACATTGGAAGGACCCTGAGGTGCCATCATAGTATGTTGTGGTCCATTAGGCATACCTTGAGGTGCCTGCACAGTATGAATTAAACTTTCAGTTCAATGAATTTTAAAAGGAAATTTATCTATTAGAGAATCTACTCACTGGAAGGAGTGCTTGTATGTTTTGATTTGCATCAGCAATAGATGCCAAATACACTAAATTTCTGTGCAACATTTGTTGATACCTGAAACCAGAATTACTTTAAAAAAAATATCTTTATCTAGTCATAAATATAATTAATTACGAATGTTCAACTGACTGTACACATTCTTGGGATTTCCCTTTACTTTGAAAATCTTGTATCGTCTGTATGAGATGACTATTTTCATCTAACATCTAGAAATATACGAAATTTGTTAGTACAAGAGTTAGGTTAATGACTGAATTTCGGACTAAATTTAATACGTACTTTTTGTATTTGAGCCGAAGTTGGAGGTGGCCTCCCACGTTGGGCATAAGTGACGGACATTTTTCAGTCTTCCTTATGTAAAATTGAGGAAACTTCCTTACAAAAAATTGCGATACTCGTGTTATTCTGCAAAGCTTGATATCGTGTACAAAAAAATCACAAAATTCAACTCGTTCAGCGACATTTATCTTCGCACGTACCGACGGTCGAGCTTTCAGTCTGTTGTCTCATGAAGCCGACAGCGGCAACTGTATCCAACGTGAAGGAGTTGTTTTCGCAAAATCGGTGTGGAGTAAATGATTCCCCTCGTAAAATCTCAGCTTGCAAAATACATCGAAACAGCGCTGCACGTTCGCCCATTTCTATAAACGCTTGCCGAAAAGAACCGAAGAGCTTGGGATAACAGCGATCTCCGTGGCAAATGCGCGAACTTTTCTATTAAACTATATACTTAAGTATATGATGCCGACTGCCGCGATTCCCGCGAATCCCGCCGCGATGTCCGCGGGCGGGACCAGCGACGGCAGCGACGACAGTCGAGAGTCGGCGAGCACGACGCGGTCGACGGGGCATTTTTTGATCGCTTTTACGAACACATTTCTGTATTTCTCAGTATATCTATAGCCAATACGATACACATCCATATGGCAATAATCGCAGTCCAGTGAGTCACATAACGAGTCACATAACGAGTCACGATTCGCTCTGTACTGACGGACAACGCCAAGCGAGTATTCGTGCGAGTTCACGAAATCGGTCCCTCGTTGGCTCGTTTGGGCGCCCTCTTCGCATAGCTACAACAATTTTCGATTTGAAAAATACGGTTATAAGTAGCGGTTAGAGTTGTTGAGCGTCCCTCCCTCGGTCCTCACGGTGTCGGTATTCGGATGTGCAGTGTGTCCTGTACCCAGGTGTCCTTTTACACGCGCATTTTATTCGGTGCTGCTCGCTTTTTTCATGTTACTTTTATAATGTGCTGTGCACATCTGTTAATTTGGTTTTGGAGGGAAAGCGCCTAAGCTAGAAATACATACTTTTTTTTAATCATAAGATGTGATATTATTATTGTTATTTATTATACGTGTTTGTCATTTTGTGAATTAATGCCGTTTTGAGTTCAAGTGAAAAATAATTTCGAGAACGTCAATTTGACTTTTACAAGGTTTGTATATTCGTATTTTGGCAATTGAAAGTGTGTAATGAAAAAGATTATTAAAATATTTAATTTAAGTTCTTGAATAATTGATATTAGCTTAATTGATAGAGCTATATATGCGTTATTTTTTTACACTACGACAAATTCAATGTTATTGATAAACATTCAACTTGATTATTTTGTTATAAATAAATTCCTTCGTAGTTTTAGAAGGCCTCAGAATCGTACGCAAAAACACGTTATGACATTACGTGAAATCGTAACAGCATGCATGAAATAGTTATTAGAAAAATAATATTCCTGATCGAATTAATACCTACGTGTGCGTTGTTATTATTTACCCTCTCTTTATACGCTCGCTAACTTTTCCGTCGAACTTTTAACACAGAGTCCCTTCGTCTCGCGAGCAGCGTTGTAAAACTATAACGTATAGTCAAGCCGCGATAAAAATGTAATTTTCACAAATAAAGATTCTTTTCTGTATTTAAAGTAATTGCCATGCTACATTTCTTTTTTTACCACTGCATATTCTAATTTTCAAAGCTAAATATTATGATTTTTTATTTAGATGGGTGATGATTTAGTAAAAGTAGCTGTACGCATAAGACCACTGATCCAATCAGAAGTAGACAAGAGTTGTCAATTATGTTTGACTGTCACTCCTGGAGAGCCACAAGTTCAAATTCAATCTGCGGACAAAAAAACATTTACTTATAACTATGTCTTTCCATCTGAATGCTCTCAAGAGCATTTTTATAATACAGCTATAAAAAATATGATTTCAAATATTTTTGAAGGTACATAAATGATCATCACATTTCTAAGATTATATTTATAATTTTAATTTTCTTTATTAATAGGCTACAATGTTACAATTTTGGCATATGGTCAAACTGGAAGTGGAAAAACTTTTTCCATGGGTACAAATTACAATGAAAATGATGCTAATTGTGGAATTATTCCAAGAGCAGTTAATGATATATTTGAACAAATTAATTCCAAAGATGAATGGGATGTTAAAGTGACAGTAGCTTTTATGGAGCTATATAAAGAACAATTATTTGATCTTTTATCGAAAAAACCCCGTAATCAATGTATTGTTGATATTAGAGAAGATGTAAGAGGTATTAAAATAGTTGGCCTTTCAGAAGTTCCTGTGACAAATACTCAAGAAACTTTAAAATGCCTTTCTGATGGGTCAAGATGTAGAGCTACTGGAGCAACTGCTATGAATCAAGAAAGCAGTCGCAGTCATGCTATTTTCACAATATCAATTCATCAACAAAAAAAGAATGATCAGTTAGTAAATCATTAATGTATTACAAATAAAATTATAAAACATTTTTATCACATCTTTTTTTTTTTATTTAGGAATAATGCTAAATTTGCAAAATTCCATCTTGTTGATTTGGCTGGTTCTGAAAGAAGTAAAAAAACACAAGCTACTGGAGAAAGATTTAAGGAAGGTGTTAATATTAATAAAGGACTACTGGCTTTAGGAAATGTAATTTCTCAATTAGGTGAAGGTGGAAATTCATCATATATTGGATATAGAGATAGCAAGTTGACTCGTTTACTACAAGATTCTCTTGGTGGAAATTCAGTAACTTTAATGATTGCTTGCGTGAGCCCTGCCAGTAATTATTTACAAATGTTCTATTCCATTTATCGGTAGTATTCAGTTAATTGAAACTAGTGTTCTGATTTTTTTTTTAGATTACAATCTAGATGAAACTATTAGCACATTAAGATATGCTGATCGAGCTAAAAAAATAAAAAACAAACCTATAGTTAATCAAGATCCTCGTGTAGCTGAAATTAATAATCTCAAAAACATTATACATCAGTTACGATCAGCACTCTATACTCCAGAGAATGGTGGAAATTCATGTCCACCAGAACATATGGAATTGGTAGAAAAGAATCAATCCTTGCAAAGAAAATTACGAGGATTAACAGAAACATTAAATTCTAATCTAATAGAAATGGTTCACATGCATGAATTGGCTGACTTAGCAGAGCAATCCAGAGAACAACTGAAAAGTTCCATTGCATTAATTCTAGAAGATTGTGAAAATCTATTAAAAGAATTTGATGAGAATCCTAATGAAATTGATAGTCATAAATTTAAACTGGAAGATATTTGTTTAAAAATAATAAGTGAGTACAGAAATTCTTAGTTTTTTAAAACATTTAATACAATACAATTAATACTTATGCATTAAATTTTATGAAATTTTTAGCTTTGCAGAATAATGAAAGAAAAGCGCTTCAGTCATTAGTTAACCATGAACTTTCAGTAGAATCTACCAATAATGTTAGTGCTAACTCAGAGTTATTGGCAAATAGTTTAGAAGAAAATAGTTTACACAACGAAACATATGATTTAGATGAAAAACATGAAGAACATACACTGCAACAAGCGGAGCGTGTTGATGAAGTTCAATATATTAATAAGCAACTAGCGATAAAAGAAGAATTAGTATCAAATCTTATAAAAAATTCTTCACAAATTATTGAGTACCAAAAAGAATTGGAAGAAATGGAACACGAAATTAAGAGTTTACAATCAGAAAAAGAAGAACTTTTACAAGCGCTTCGTAATGCACAAATTAATAATACTAGTGCAAAGTAAGTATGCTGTATATTCTAATTTTTTTTAAATTTAAAATTATTCTATATTTTCGTATTATTTAGTAACAAACACATATTTTAGGGTAGCAGAGACGCGACGTAAAAAAGTTCAAGAGCTAGAAAAAAAAATTACAGAATTATCCCGCAAATGTTTACAGCAAAATAAAATTATTAAAAATAAGGAAAAATCGGATATACAGATAAAAAATTTATCAAATGAAATAACCGCTTTAAAGCAAACCAGAGTAAAATTAATAAGAAATATGCGTAGTGAAACGGACATATTCAACAAATGGAAAAGATCAAAAGAACAAGAACTTTATAAGTTAAAAGATCAAGATAGAAAGCGTCTTAATCAAATCAATAGATTAGAAGCTGAACATAATAAACAAAAAAATGTTTTCAGACGAAAACTTCAAGAGGCACAGGCCATTCAAAAGAGACTGAAGGCGAGTTCTTTTTCATAATTTTTAGACTGATTTTAATTCTGGTTATTGTTCAATTGATTTAATGTATTTTTTTTATCAGGACGCATTGGACTTACAAAAGAAAACAGTCCAACGTCGTGAAAAAGCAGCGAATGCTAAAGACGATGTACATTCTTGGGTAACTCAGGAATTAGAAGTATTATTGAGCACGGCTGATGCTGAATGTACACTGGATAAACTTAAAACAGATAAAGCAGTTTTAGCTAAGCAATTAGCAGAACTCCAATTACATAATGAATCAGGGAATCTATCAAATCAAGACCAAATTGCGGAATTAATGGAGTACATTGAAATAAGAAATACACAAATTAAAGAATTAGAACAACATATTAAAGAATCAAATCAAGGTAAGATTAAAATTAAAATATTAAAAGATAAACTTTTGATTTTCGACATTAACTATTATTAATGTTAGGATTATTTTGATTTATAGAAAATAGAGGAAAAACAAGATGGCACGTTATTTCATCAATGGGAGATGCTAAGGAAGCACTCAAAACTTTATTTGAAATAACAGCTTCGAACGGAAAAGAATACAGTTTATTAAAATCAAAATATAATGATTTAGTGGTAAAGAAACAGATTTTACATTATTTTTCATATTCTTTACATTTTCATATTATATTCAATACTTTTTTTTTCCTTTAACAGGAAAACACTGACAAGCTTAAAGCTCAAATAGAAAAGTATGAAATTAGAGAGGCAAATTCAAAATTAAGGAAAGAAGGTTTAGGATTATCGGTTAATACAGATTCAATAAATGATACAGCAAAAGATCAAAAAATAGATGAAATGCAAAAGCAACTTAATTTATACAAAGAAGAGCTTGAAGACTTGAAAAATAAGGTTTGTTGTGTTTAATAATATTTAAAATTCTTATTTTTAACTTTAAGTAACTATTTTTATCATCTTATAGGGATTAACTGAAAAAAATATAAATATTATTGATACAAGATTTAAAAATAAACCCAAATCCAGAGCTCTAACAGAAACAGCGGCCTATGATTATTCCTTTGCCTTAACAGATGAAAGTATTGTCGAAGATGATGATGAAAATGACCCAGATTGGAGAAAAACTCCTTTATATACTAGAATACAAAAATTAGAGGTATACAAGTCTCGTAAATTTTGTTTCCTTCCATATCATTAACATAAATTAATAATAAATATTATTAGCATGCAACCAAGAATATGAAAAGGGAAAGTAAAGTTGGAGTCAAACGATCGTCAAATGGAGATATGAAATGTGCATGTAAAACTCAGTGCACATCTCGACTTTGCAAGTGCAGAAAAAACGAACTAGCTTGCGAAAACTGTAATTGTAATCCTGATGTATGTAAAAATAGGAATACCGATAATGTAAGTTGTTATGTTGAATTTATTACTCATATATATAAATAAATGTCAATATATTGATATTGATATTGATACAATAAATATCAAATAAATATCAATATCAATATATGCATATATTTTTATTATAAATTTTTCGTGTTTTAGACGCGGCGTACACTCTTTTTGGATTTGAAAGAATCTGCTGAACTTGAAACAGATCCTGACTTAAAAAAGCCAAAGTAAGTTCCAAATATCTCGTAATCTTTAAAATATAGTTATTTATTATTATAATAATATTAATTTTTATTTTTGCAGATTAGAATCTAAATCGTAAGAAAAGTGTTTCAAAGGAAGACTTAGTATTATTTAAGTGTTAATTTACTAATAAAGGCATTTTGACGTTAACAATTTTAATATATAGGACACAGTACAAATAATGTCATCATTAGTTTTTTTACTTGTTGAGCTACAATTAAAAAATTGCAGTTAAAAAAATTGTACATTTTTATTTAAAAAATACAAGAAAATTATATATATTTATTTTTCTATGTTAAAATTTTATTTATGAAATAATTTTAATATTCAATTTGCGTAACAATTTGAAAACAAGTTGTTTACTTAAAAAAATATTTCGTGCGCGTGCACAGTAAACACACGCACACGCACGCACTCAGCAGAGATGGTTCTATATATACCTACGTTACTTGTAACTTGTTCCTTGCTTCGTATGGTGCATTCTCTGTAAATTTGCATTTCATTGGTCGAAATTAATGGAAACAGCTAGGAACAAGTTACAAGTAACCTATATGTGGAGCCGCCTTAGGTAAATATTCCTTCGAAATCCGAAATTAAGTACCTCAATTGAACAAACGGCTTTACGCAAGTTGATCTACTGAACTGTTAGAACTCACTGAAATAGCTCTTATTATTAAGTATTGGACTATACTAAAGACAATAGACTTGTAATTCAAATGGTTTTTGCAAAAACTTTGAACAAAACAAAATTCAGTTTCATTCAAAGTTTTTGTAAAAATCATTTCATATTTCGACTTCGAACTTTTACTGGATGATATAGAACGTTTAAAACCACAGGGCAATGTGCTCTTGATTTTTTGTGATTCTACGTATTTTGTTTTTAATAAACTTTAAACTGTGTCAATTGCTCCATCTATAATGGTACGACTATGGCACCCCCAATAATCGATTTCAATGCAGATACAATCTAATTTAAAAATATTACAAATTTTATTCAAAGCAATATAAAATGAAGATTCCCAAATTGTTTCATAGTTATGGAAAAATACTTGTAGTGAAACTTAAACATAATTACATCATTTAATCGTAATGGATAATCTTTATAAATATTCTTTTTAATTTCTACATCTTGCAAATTGCAAGAAAGCTCGCAAGAGGAAATTGTTCCAGACGGGCGAGATTTGGGAACGCGCACGAGGGAAATTCAAATATCCTAACCGAAATACGCCTGCTACTATAATACACGACCACACGGCTGACGGCACACGAGAATTAAAAATGTTATTTCAGTGTGGTTCGCGAGCGTGCGCGCGGCGGCGCCTAATGTTATCTGTGATCTGTGAGTGCTGCCTGTGCTTGCTTGTGCTGCTCTGCTGCGGACCTGCGGGCTGCGAGTGTACATACACTACACATGACGTGTCATGGCAGAAGCTCGGGTCTGTGATGTTTGATGTGCCGAGTCGCGGTGCGTGGATTCTGCGACCAGTGCGACGACAATTCCCAGCGCGGAAGGGAGATACTCGCGAGGTCGGGCCGTGGCGATGATAAGAGGCGTAGACCGACGTAGTTTACCCGCGTAGGATATATCGAAGGGAGTGCGTGCGGGGCAGCTTGCACGGCAGCAGCCGTAATAACTATTGCTATTGTGCGATCATTGCGCGCGCTGTAGCTATATAACGTCTTGACACGACTATAGGCGCAATACCGGACAAAAGCGATACAACGTCTGCCTCAGCTGTGCGCGTGGAGAATCGCCGCGAGCGAGGAAAATGACGAGAACGATATTTTTACTCTGTGCTCTCTGCGTTCTGCGCGGCGGTGTGGCCTTTTACCTGCCGGGCTTAGCACCGGTCAACTTCTGCAAGGAGCCAACGGACACTTGCAAGGTAATGTTTTTCTTGACATACGCACTCGTCACGCTATACGAACGTTTGCATCGCTTACGTTCACTCGCGCTGTTCCTTATCACTCGAACGTTATTCTCCTTCGTGTTTTATAGCATATTACATGCATGTGTATGTATAGGTGTGCGTATTTTATTTTACTATTCAAGTAACTTTTTATTCAATCAGTCAAAGCAGCATAGATCATGTTTATTAACTGACATTCTTTATTTTTTCTTATATTTGCCTCTGCTCTAAAAGTATCTTTTATCTTTTCCAGTCTGACATACGTTTGTATGTGAATCGTTTGAATTCTGAACAGTCAGTTATCCCTTACGAGTACCACCAGTAAGTACACATAATATGAAAATTTTCTCCATTCCAAAAATAAATTAAAATATTAAAAAATCTTTTAATTATTACAGTTTTGATTTCTGCACTTCTGATGAAAGTGATTCACCGGCTGAAAACTTAGGTCAAGTTGTTTTTGGAGAACGGATTCGTCCTTCTCCTTACAAGGTACAAGTTAAATTATTTCAAAATACATCTCTATATAACTTTTGTATTTACTTTTACAATAAATTTACAGCTGGCATTTTTGAAAGATGAAAAATGTGCAGTTGCTTGTAGGAAAAGATATACAAACAAGGAAGATGATGAAAAAAAGTTGCAACTTCTTAAAACAGGAATGCAACTGTCGTATCAACATCATTGGATTGTTGGTAAGATACAAAAGATTGCTAATAAATATTTAATTATTTGAAAAATTAATATTATAATGTACAATATATGTGTAGATAATATGCCAGTTACGTGGTGTTATCCATTAAAAGAAGATTTTCAGTACTGTAGCATAGGTTTCCCAATGGGATGCTTTGTTAAAGAAAATTGGAATCCACAAGACAGCTGTAGCATTGATGTAAGTTTAAATAAATATAACATTATTATCAAATTTGAAATACATGTTATAAAATTATTTTATAATCCATTTCAGCCAACCATATATAATAAGCCTAAAACATATTATTTATTCAATCATGTTGATCTCTTGATAACATATCATAGTGGGGCTGCTGATGAAGATTGGGGTACAGGAGCTAAAGAAAATAGTGGACGAATTATATGTAAGTAAATTTTAATTTGATGTATTCCACTTGATGTATTTCCAAGTACAACTTATTTATTTGATATTTTATAGCTGTTAAAGTTAAACCTCGCAGTATTAAACATGAATTTGATGACAGTAACCCTGATTGCTCAAGTAAAACACCTTTAGAAATTCCTTCTGAGAAATTACGTTCAGATCAGACAATGGATGTTGTTTATACTTATAGTGTTCACTTTCATGTAAGTTTAATAATATTTATGTCTAATCTAAAAATACATCTTGATCAATCATTGACAATAAAAATATTTCTAGAAAAACAATACAATCAAATGGTCATCAAGATGGGATTACATTCTCGAATCTATGCCACATACAAATATTCAGTGGTTTAGTATACTTAACTCTTTAGTTATTGTACTGTTTTTATCTGGAATGGTAGCTATGATAATGCTTCGAACATTGCACAAAGATATTGCCAGATACAACCAAGTAAGTTATAAAAAATAACGATTTAGATAACATTGAATTAATTAATTTTCTATTTAAATAACTATAAAAACATTGTTATCACTTTATTACACAATAACTATTAACACACTGATTTCTTTGATAAAATTCTACTAACATCTCTACACAGCTTATTCTAAATTTATATTTTCAATCAATGTACCTTATCTAATGGATTGATGAATGAGCTGTAACGGTTTTTGTGTAAAATTGTGATTTTTCCACGTCTGTGTTATCATAACGCAGGCTTACTTTCAGATTGAATCAGGAGAAGATGCTCAAGAAGAATTTGGATGGAAACTTGTACATGGTGATGTTTTTCGTCCTCCAAGAAAAGGAATGTTACTATCTGTTCTTCTTGGATCTGGTGTCCAAGTATTTTTCATGACTCTTGTTACCTTAGGTTTGTAGAATTAAATTGTTCAATTTGAGTCTTCCAAAGATGTTTGAAATATCCGATATTAATTTTATATTTGTGTGCAAAATGTAAAAGAATTTTTAAATTCGAATACTGATAGAATATTATTTTTTTGTTTTTTAGCCTTTGCATGTCTTGGTTTCCTCTCTCCAGCAAATAGAGGAGCCTTAATGACGTGTGCTATGGTCTTGTATGTTTGTCTTGGGACAACAGCAGGTTACATTTCCGCTAGAATTTATAAAAGTTTTGGTGGGGAAAAATGGAAATCGAATGTTTTACTTACTTCAATGTTAAGCCCAGGGTATGTTAATTAAAATTAACTGTAAACAAATATAAATACATCAATTTTATAAATAATAATATATTAACCATTTTAACTATTCCAGGATAGTTTTTAGTTTGTTCTTTATTATGAATCTTATATTTTGGGCAAAAGGAAGTTCAGCTGCTGTACCTTTCAGTACACTTGTTGCCATTTTATCCTTATGGTTTGGTATATCTGTTCCTTTAACCTTTGTTGGAGCATATTTTGGTTTCAAAAAACGGGTAAGAAATATTTATTTAAGATTATAAATTTAACAAATTCAGTATGTATGTCAATTTTTATAAATTTTTAAAGGCAATCGAACATCCAGTTCGTACCAACCAAATTCCTCGTCAAATACCTGAACAGAGCTTTTACACACAAGCTATTCCTGGAGTTGTTATGGGAGGTGTTTTACCTTTTGGATGCATATTTATTCAATTATTCTTCATACTGAATTCATTATGGTAATTAAATTTACTATAAAAGACTGATTCTAAAATTTATTTACTCAGTGCTAAAATTGCTATATGCCAAAAAAAATAATTTGATAAAAAAATGTTAATTTATATTTAAATAAAATATATTAAAATCTTACAAGATTAAATTAAGGTTGTATTGACTATGTATACGATTCAAGCGCGAGTTAGCATTACTAAAGATTAGCAATAATTAATTACCAAACCGGATTTATCACTTTTGGTTTAATATGTTTATAAAATATAC
>JAPYZO010000125.1:11685-25163 GCA_030522905.1 Torymus flavipes | reverse complement strand
ATAACCACAAAACATATGGTATAAACGTGCGCCTCACGTAAGTTTCTTTGTAAATTAAACTAAAAATACTTTTTCGTTTTTTCTTTTACTTTTCAATAATTTAAAAACTTTACTTTAAGTTGCTCAATTCGTCGAAAAATCTAATCTGTTCACGTCTCTACCACACCTAAATCACTTAGAAACTTTTACTCCGATATGTTTATTCGTGCGTGAGTTGTGGCGCACACAAGATATAGTCGCCAACATACATTTATGTATACATACATACATATATACCTACATATACGGACAGTTTTCAAAGTCGAAAAGTCACTTTGCCGATTCAGAATTGTAAATAAGTATCTTATTAGCAACAAACAAAGAAGTTTCGTATACCAAACTTGTGATTTTCATTCATAAAGCAGAGAAAAAAGGATAATATAATACTTACCATTGTTTTTTCTTATGATGTTGAAACAAACTTTTTGTTTTGTTGCATGAGCTATAAAAACAACACATTTTAAGTATATATAATACAACTTTTATTGAAATAATGTTTTCGAATTATTGTTCAAGCATGCATCGACATAAATTTTACTCACATATATTTTGCATATATTATATCTATATATTACAAGTGAATGCGTTCGTTTGAGAAGTTCACAAAGTCTAGATTTCACACCTTATATTAAGTAGATAAATTTTATAATATACTATCCCATTTTGTATTACTTTAAATTAAGACTTCACAGTCATCCATCTATATTGTTTTTATATCCTTAGAACAACGCGCGACCAAGACTCGTAATGTAATTTACTTTGCAGTTACAAGATGGTTGATATGTAATAAGTTCTAGACAACGTACAAATGTAAAGAAAAACCAAAGCCTCGTAAATTTTGGTTCATGCAACAAAAAATCGTCCAATGAGTTTTATACGCGACGTTTAAAACATGGCTTTTGTGCTTTATCCGCTAGGCTCACTTTATCTTCCTCCCCTCCTCTTTCTTCTCCTTTTTTCCTTTTATATTGGATGCGAATAAGCGGGGGGCAGAGCATTCACGTATATGCTGCGCTTGAATGCAGGATAATCGTTGGGACGGGCTAACGGAGGATACGGGGAGTCGATTTAATCGAGCGAGTCATATATACGTATTTCATCTTGTGAGCAAATTCACGCATGTCATTATATTTGATTCCATTATTCTCCTCACTGTCTCCTGGTGCGCCACTTTATCAAGCCTACAGGTATATTTACCACCGCAAAGTATTTTTACATGAAAACAAAGTTATTCCATACAACTAACTCATCTTACTCGAGTTATTGTTCAATTTTCCATTCCGATAGTCAAGTAATTTCTATGCTCTCTTACAGCTGTTTTGTACCTTGATTTCACTTGCTAAGAACTCATACTTCATTCTGAAATTTTTCTACCTTTCTCTCCTTCTATGTCCAGATTTTTCTACATTATTACATAGTTAGTTAAAGTTTGAAAAATTCTCACATATTAGCCATAGTTTGTTGTCAAACTTTGTAGCCTGTATATGTATATACCTTTTTTGCACGGCAATAATATTGCAAACGGAGTTTTAATAATAATGCATCTTTAAACAACGAAAACAGAGCACGAGCAATTCTGTTCCGAAGGTAATTTTCCATTATTGCAGGGGATGCTCAAAGCCGTGAAGAGAGCGAAACACGGCGCAATTTCCAAAACGCCGGGGTTCTTCTTTTTTTATTACGCGCCTTCTTTCCCTCTCTTTTTCTCTGTTCTGTCGACGAAAGAATGGAGGCCGACGAATACCGACACTTCTTTGTGCGCGTCACAGACTCGCATATACACACACAAACACACACACACCCACCCACCCACACACACACACACACACACACACATACACACACACAAACTTTGACAGTAAGTAGCCAGGAAAATAATATGAATCTTTCGCCAAGCGTGAAACCGCGGGGTCGTGAGCTGTTAATTTCAGCGTGTGAGTCCGAAAAGGCTCGAAAAAAGAATGGCCCTTTTTTCACTTCTTGGCCGTAAAAAAGCTTGTTTACACGGCGCTCGAGTTGCTTTGTATTTGTTAATTATTTGCCAACCGAAGGATGGAGAAACGTAATGATTGGGAAATGGATTTTCTTTGCCACCTCTAAGAAGAAAACAAAAATTTAGATAATAAATGCTTGAAGATTTATTTCAACGCAAAAGTTAATTTCGCGCAAAAATCTGCTGTTTTGGAGAAAACTTTGTTTTTATTTCTACGCGCACGGCCGTAGAATTCGGTGAACACTATTATCAACTGACAGGATTAAATTATTCTTTTTGATTTGGCGTAGACCTCTAATTAACTCGTTTGAATCGACTGATTTTCATTTATTTTCTGACAAACTTCTTTCGCCTTTTTTTAATATGATAAAACTTGTATCTTTCAATTCTAATAATAACTTTTCCTTTTTTCTTAACTTGAAATTTTCAATATCTATATAATATCTCGTGAAGAAAATTAAGAGCTAAAAGTTGACTGTCATCTAGTAATACATGTCTTTTATTAGAGCAAATCTCTACCCAATTTTTATCATTTATTAAATCAATATAGAGCATTGTAGAAAAAATGCGCTTGCGTTGTGCTATAATAACAGAAGTAAAAATTACTCACCCTTTATAAAACTTTACTCAGAAATGGGATTTTAGTATCTTTCAAGTAAGTTCATTGCTCAAGAAAAGCCATAAGTTTCAAAGATAAGTATTCGGAATTTCACAATTTTTCAAGATATCTCGATTTTATTTTTTAAGTAGTTTAAAATAAAAAAATTATTCACGTATTATTTATTTATGCATTCAGTTGTTCACAGAATGAACCATTCAACCAATTTTGAGAAAGCTTAATGCTAGTGAATAGGCAGCGGTTTTTTTTTTTTCAATTTTTAAATAAAAAAACTTTTGACAATACAAAATAAAAGTTTGTTGATCCAATGTGTTAAATATACGTTACGACTAAATATCGGACTAGCTAATAACAACGAAAATCTACTACTTTGCCTCTTAAATAATCTTCAAATGTCCCCGCTTTCAAGAATTTTACTGTTGCGCAAGATTACATATATATGTAGACATTGCGCAAGAGCTTGAAAAAAAAAACAGCTCAGTTTTCAATGTAATAACGCTACCCACTACATTGCTAAACGATCCTGCCTGGCGAAATGAAATTCCACATTCTTTCGCGTACACACGCAACGCGCGAGTTTGATTAGGCGAGCAGGTCAATTATTGGCCAATTGGAGTGCCGTACGAAGGTAAGTGACCAATAAACTGACGAGACATGCTTCGGTGAAACTGCGTTTATAGCAGGTGATGCCGTATATATACCACCACGAGAGAAACAATTACCGGTTGTACCGAGTACAAGCATATGCGAACCAGTTGAGTGTATAACAGTGTCGCGAAATGTAATTAACCGATGTCTATATATGACCACCGCAACCCCGAAAATTCGATAGAATTTTAGTGTTAGACAAGCGTAGATGAGATCCTACAATTAGGAGGTTCGAACCGTTTGCTCATTTACACATATTTTAACACACGCATTCGTGCAGATAGTACACATCATCCTCTCAAGCTTCTGAAACAAAACTGCAAAATGGATCTCTATAATGCACTGGTTTTTTTCCTCCCTTCACTCGACTTTCTCTAACTCTAGCTATACCGTCTCTAATTAATCATGCTGATGAATTTCAATTAGGCTCCAGTTGATCAATTTCTCTGTGTGTGATGCTCTAAACTTGATACTGCGAGTCAATTAATGTAGATAATTAGAAGCGCCCAGTCGCACATGTTCAGTTACATCTACTTCTGTATTAACGAAGAGTCGTGTTTCCGTTTTTGCATACACCATCAGACTCCTCCCGTTTGCATTGTTGTGATACATTTTATCTCTTGCAAGTTTATACTATTATTATACCTTAAATATACATCTATTGAGTTTTTCTGGAAAATGTGCCTGTGTTTATATATCTGTGACTTCCAGGAATAACAACTTGACTGCATTCTTGTCAAAATTGAGTTAGCACCGGAAGGTATACCTTCTAACTACCCTTTTTCATGTAGACTTGGTCCGGAAATCTGAAACGCATTTAAAGAGCAAATATCAGCTAAGTGCACAACTACTTAACTGCACCTGTGCCCGGAAAAATCACTTAACTGAATATGCTTTATTAACAAATGTAAATGTCTACATTGTTATGACTCATCTTGCGCATTTCAATCTTACATGTGAAGTGTCATGACAGAAATTTTAAAACGGCGATTTCTCGAAAAACGTAAAATGCAATCGTTATTCCTATTGAAGCCACAGATATGTATATTAACCTGGCCACTTCGAGATATATATAAATATGTATATATCTATAACGCCTGCGAGTTTCTTTCTGTTACATATAATCTATATACGAACCAGCTGCATTATGTATGTATGTATTACATTTATACAACGATCGTAGCAGTATGTTATGCATTTACGTATGTGAGTGTACATAATATAGGGTCAGTATATTTATATATATACATTATACGTTGTTTATTGGATGGTTATTTATCCTCGTGTACTATACAATTTTTTTACGTATTCTATCTTCCTCTCCACCCGCGTATAGTATTAGTATACAAGTTGTATGTTGTACGCGGGAAGGAGAGAAAGAACGATAAATACATGAGGCTCGTGAAACAGGTGGTACACATCTTGAGAGTAGAGCGCCGTTGGCGCGAGTCCAAAGCGAGATGTGTGCCTGATATGCGCAACAGCCTATACGCGCGCGCGCGACGATTTGTCACGTAGACTCAATTCGTCGGTGTGCGAACGAAATTCTTGCGCCCCCGCAATCGTGTGTGCATGATGATGGGCAAACAAACAACGCACGTACGAGATATCTAAATTGCAAAATATTTACATGGGTTAGCGGTTGATGATTGCGGTTCAGCTTATTGTGTGTAACGTATCCATGGATAATACGTTGTACATCCAGTCGCTCCCATTTTGTTTATCGCTGCTTCACGGGGGGACACGGGATGTGTATCTGGAGTAAATCAACCGGCAGTTCTGTCCATCTGGCTGTTCCCCCCGGTGGTAAAAAAATAATAAACGCCACACGTCGACCTGATTCGCGTGCATGCTTGCCCGGGACTTTAAATGTGGCATGAGGTAGCTTTTCCGTCTGAAAGATGAGTAGTCAAAGCCGGAACAATCGCGAGGACTTTTCAAGCGAGTAAGTGTGATGAGCGTTCTGAAACGTTTATACACAATGCTTTTAGTCTTCGACGTCGGGAAAATGAACTATCAAAGTTAGCCGCGGCTTTTTGATTCATTTCAAACTGAAGAATATAATTGCTCAAAAGCCCGGAATTTTATACATCCGTCAGGGGAACACTTGGCGCACTCGTAGCTCTCCACTTCCATGCTGCGATATCAATCAAGTTTCCGCAACGGAAACAGAAAAATCCGTTCAATATATAAAATTCTTTAGAAAAAAAAAGGTTCTTACTATCAGGACCGGATGACAATAGGACGATGGACAAATTTATTTCATTAAGCGAGGAAAGGGAGGGAAGATACAGTCGCTCGATGGATTTGGTGCTGGCTCATGGACCGCTTATTAATTTGCAAATATCACGCGGTCGCGGCGGAATTGTTTAAGGGGGTAAGGGGGCATTAAAGTGATTGGGCGCGCGCGCGCGCGCGAATGCACAATTCGTGCGAAGAATTTTATTTATAAAAGTAATTAGTAAATAGCAAGAGCACTGGGCGACGACCCCGGCGAGTTATAGCGAGGTGGCGAGAATATATTTATAGGTCGATTGAGGAAAGAAGAATTGCAATTCGGTTTAGCTAGAATTTCGAGCCACAGTGAATTGGTCTTTGAGCTAATGATGCTGATTAATTGTGCTATACGTGGGAGCTGAATACAATTGTTATGTAATATATTAGTTTTTATTCATCACTATAACTGTTATACTATTTATCTGTCTTACTTTTGGGTTTTTACAGACTCTATAGATAATCGCCAATTTTCACTTTCATTTTTCAAGTACAACAAGATCACGATCTTATTCGTAATCGTATTTCTCTAGAAACAATAAAAAGAATCACCCACGGGTGTTCGAAATCCCAAACTTCGAGGGCTATCCCCGAGCCGTCATTCCAGTCTCTCTCTCTCTCTCTCTCTCTCTCTCACTCACTCTCTCTCCCTTCCTCTCTCTCTCTCTCTCTCCAACGTATAAACTAAGAGAGAAAGAGAGCCGGGATATGGACCGGACCGGTCTTTGATTCTCGCGATCTGGGTCGCGTGTGCCTTGATAAAGTTCAATTTAAAAGCAATCGGACGAACACACACACAGACATAGACATAGACGCGATCCGCCGAAACATCAGCCGCAGCAACGTTTGCTCCCTCTCTCTCTCTCTTTCTTCCTGCGTCGACAAATCCTAGTAATCACCGGTAGGAAAAGACTCGCGTAAATTGCTGCCCCGCTTCGTCCTCCTGTGTGCGCGCGCCCTCTTTTAGACGGTTATTATCAGATTCTACATCACGTTTTCATATTTTTTTCTTTCAATTTCGACACTGGGATTAGATGGAAAAAAAAGACGGCGGACGATCTCACACGCGAAGACCCAATTCTTGAATCCGAATCGCGTATTCCTACAGTCGGTGCGATATGAATCACTCGCCTCGGGACATGACTTACACGCGTACGCCATTTCCTGGGATTCTGCGTTGCATATATAACGTGGCAAGAGTCACTGCTATCCCGGTGAAAGTTGGGGAGGGAGGATAAAGCGTAAAACACAGTGTAGGCGGTATATAACCGCAGCGCGCGGCCCCTGCACTTTCCTTATTTTTATTGCTCCCACCCGCCCGCGAACGAAGGAAAAAAGCCTGTCGAGAAGAGGCGAATGTTTGACGACGCGCGAGCTATAACAGAGGTGGGATTTTTTCTCCATTACGTGTCAGCCTCTAAATCATTGGGTCGGGAGTGGGCTTTGCTGACAGTCATCAATCAAGTATTGGTCTTATGAAACCGTAAAATTTGAATGAATGAAAGATTTTCCCAACTCGAATCCATTCTTATCAAATTTTTATATACACTTCTTATTATCCTCGTTTATCAATATTGTTATATTCAACGTTGAAATTAAATCATATATAATTACGTCGTCTGCGAGTTTCTTCGTAGCTTGGCTGTGAGTCGAAAAAGAATAATGTAATTATTCAAAGAGAACAAAAAGTGTATTATAACGTCAAAGTGAAAAAAAAATTAACAAGCTATACCGCATTGAGAGACACACAACTGTACATATAGCAATACGATATACAGTACCGAATATAGTGCTTGCTCTTTCTGCTCCTTTCGCCATTTTTCTTCATTCTCTTGTCTTTTAAAAAAGCCTCTCTGACCAGCAGAATCTTCGATTCACGAAAACTCACTCCCCCCTAACACCTTCTCCTGAATAATTTTTAACATTTTACAGTCTTTGCTAATTTTTATCTTTTTTTTTGCTGGGACTGGAGCTACGTCGCCGACAGAACTGCTATAGTCTCCCTTCCGTATCTTTTTTTCCCTCACTTTTTTCTCTATTTCTTTTAAATATATAATCTTCTTCCGTCGAAGGCAAATGCAGACATTATACGCGTATGTGACACTGTAAATTAAGACTATATACATGTAGCGAGGCAAATAGAAGAAACAAAAAAATAAAATAAACAAAGCATATATCATCGTACATGAGGGTGTGCGTGTGTATATGATGTTCCAGGTGTGACGATCCTGTTGTCCCAGACGGTGTTTTCGCTGCTGGTGGCCCACGTGTTGACCCGAACCTCCGAAGCGGTGCCGCTTATAGGTACCGATTGTGTCAATACACGTCCTCCTTATATTTCTTTCTATCTCTCTCTTTCTCTCTCTCGGCTTTCAGATTAAACTGCTCGAGGGAAGGACAGATGCCTCAGATCGGATTTCTTTTTTCTTCCATTCAATTCAAAGTTATATATTATCTGATAAAAAGTTCATTGAAGAGCTAAAGTTCAAATACATAATATTGAAAAGATGAAGATGGATGAAGCAACTAGAAAAAACAGTTTTTCATTGATAAATTATTGAGAACGTTACGTATTGATGTTTTGGAGATTGAGAAAAAAATTAATAATATAATTGTCCGATCTCCGGTAGCGCTTCCCCGCCCCCAACTACTCTTTTATTTTTAACCTGCGATATACTTTATACATACATTTTTCAGTGCCCCTTATCTCCTGGCTACTACGTCATTTTTCTATTTCATTTGGCCATCTTTTAGTTACACCTCTCCCTTCCTTTTTTTTCTATCTCACCTTTAATCTAAAAGACACCTGTATCATCGGATTTTACGCTTTCAGGAAGGAGGCACTTTTCACCCCTGGTTTCTTCCTTTTGCTCCTTTATTAGACCCACCCTCTCTCTAACCCTTCACAGTTTTCGACGCCTTTTTTTTTCTTTTTCACACATTATTCCTGTTCACTATAACGTTCTCTACTTTTAATCGTTTGTTTTTTACACTTTTTTCTTTCGTTTTTTCATACACAAAAGAATAGAAAAACCTATAAAACGAATAATTAATCATAAAAGATTCTCAAGGAAACTGACACTCTGCCTGATTCTATGCAGTAGAGTAGTATACTTTCTCTCTTCTTTTTTTTTTATTTCGTTTTCAAGATAAAGGAGAACGATGGCTACATACTCCGCGTCAGCGCAGCACGCAATAATTATTCACGAGCTCTTTTGACCACCGGTTTTTCTCTTGCTATGTTTCTCTCGATCCTATATAGATATTATACATATTATATAATGTGTGTTCGGCTTTTGTGAAATGAAAACAGTGACAATGTAATCTTGAATATATACATGCTAAAAACCACCGCCTCTTAATAATGGAACGATAAAAGATTCATAAATAAAATTTCTTTTGTATACTTTTTTTATAAATCTGTTATTAAAAGCAGCGTATTTATGCCAAAAATTCGAGCATGACTTATCTCAATACATGAATAAAGTATAACTTCTAATTTCATCAAAAGTGTTGTAAACTTCTCTTTGTAAATCTATTATATATAGTATGCATTCTTGTAAACTGCACCTTAAGTACTATTATAATTAATAACCTGTATACTTTCAATTACAGTTAATATTTAATATTTATCTAATAAATTATGCAAGAAATATAAATAGATATATAATTAAAAGAAAATTAAAAAAAATACTTCGTGAATAATAATTGAGTGGACTCGTTAAAAACTTTTTCAAATACATTTTAATTTAATTTTCATAAAAACATACTTTTAACCTTATCCCAGTTCTCTTTCATTAAAGAATATTACCTAATAAAAATTATGACAATGACTTGAGGATTGAGAATTAAGGGATGTCTTATATTGGCACAAACTTCTGTTGCAATGGCATTAGTGACTTACATTAAAAATATTTAATTATGCAACTAAATTCTCCAAAGTTTAAAAATAATCAGTAATAAAAATATATTCTATTAAAGTCTATGTGGATATACGACATCCTCTTACAAGATACTACATAATGTTGAATACAGCATGGTCATTGTCATAATCAATTAAATCGTCATCTGCTTCCTTTCATTTGCTCTATATACTCCTGATCCATCCGGCATTAAGGTAGTCTTCTACAACGTCGAGAATAAAAACTGCATAGAAATAAAACTTGTATACGTTAAAACAAATACATAATGCACTGCTTTATAGAACTGCAAAAGACATTTAATTGCCTGTTAGACACTTACTTTAATGTCACTATAAAGCGAAGCGTTCGAAGTTAACTTGGAAATGTGAATACTTTATAAAAGTGATTAAATGATCATCATAAAGGTGCTGCCGGTATCTAAATAACCATTACACCTTTATAAATGCAGTTTATTTGCAAGATTAAAGCTTCGAAATTTCCAACTCAACTTCGACACCGACTCTAAGTAAGACAAGGTATATACATTCGACGGGCGCTTATCGAAGACTACCTTATAACATAGCCGGCGGCAATCGTTCGAACGAATTCCCCTCCTTTCTTGTTTAAATATAGTATATGACTACACAGCCCGTCTAATCGCGATTTTCAAGAGTATAAATATAAAGAAGAAGTTGACGGTTAGCGAGAGAAGGCGAAGAAGAATCGTTGCATTGCTGTTGAGTTCCTTTTTTTGCTTTTCAAACACGCGATACGCAAGGAATAAAGATGATTAATAATATATAAGTTATAATCTATTGCACAAGCTCTTCTGTGAAAAAGTATAATCTCGAAATCCGTTAAAATTGTCCATCTGATTGTTAAAAATACTGATCCCAATAATCCTCACTAACATACACAGTTTTGTAAGTAAAAAAACAGGTCAAACAGCACATTTGGAACTGGCATTATATCGAATTACCATCTTAAATTTAGGTTTCAAAATTTCAGTATAAGGTATACGACTCGAAAAGTCATTTTGAGAATTACGTAACCCGTTCGAAAATTCTACAGTTTAACACCCGCGGGTATAATAAAACCTTATATCTCGGAGATAGCACAATATAACTTGATTCGTAAGAGCATATCTTAAAGTGATTCTTTCACGATAATCGGCTGTGTCTAAAAAGCGAAAGCAAGAAAGCTCTCTCTCCCTCTTTTCGCGCTCGCTCGCGCCGTGCCATTACCGCCACCGCCGATAACAAGTTCCGGATGAATTTACAAGTCGCCCGGTGCTGGAAGCGTGCCCAAGCTATCGAGATTAATTTCTCGGGCGCAGCTCGCCCGACAGCGACGGCGTTATTAAAGTGTCGGACGAGTTCGCTCCCCTTTTCTCTCTCTCTCTCTCTCTCTCTCCCTTTTTTTTTCATCGCACTTTGGCGCTGAAACGCAGTGGCAATTGTGGCGCGCGCTCACGCGATCAGCTTATCTCTCGGTGCAATTTTCAAATGTGTCGGTGGATTTTTTTATCTGTTATACTGTATTAATCTCAATGTAAGGTTATATTCGGAAAGCTTCACGGTAAAATTTACGAGCGCGCCAGAATTACAATCCGTACAGTCATTTTGGTCACAAACAGAAGCATTTTTTATGGGGAACTTCCTCAATAATTTCTATAGTGATGATTAGATATTGCAACCCATGTTAAACTCTGTTAATAGTTTTCTGATAATAGTAATAATTTATTTTACTTACAATATGTTTTTTTTTTATGCAGCGCAAGCATAAACACTATATATCACTGATATCGTACAGAGTAACTTTACAGAATTAGCCATGTTTTTCAAAAAGTTGAACTCAGCGTGGATAACGATACATTTGCTCGAAAAAAAAGTTAATCTGCCAACTGGGGAAAAACTCAAAAAGTCGCTGGTAATTTATACGCGCTCCGGAATTCCTTGACGCGAAAAGAGAGTAATGGAAAGTACTACCGATACTTCAGCTCGTTAAGCGCGCGAGCCCGAAAAATAAACAACTCGGGAATGGCGCGCACGCATTAAATCTGCACTTTTTTTCCATTATCCCCCACCACCACCACCACCACCGATAAAAATCGCCAGACTCTTGAATTCCTGCCTTTATATATTTTCACTTTTCTGCACGCGCGACTGTCATTATTTATTCGATAATCGAATGGACAGTTTAATTCCGTTTATTTTTTTTCTCTCTCCTGTCTGTGCGCGTACTTTATTTTTTCGGGCGTCGCTGACGCGAGCCCGATAGGGGTGGGAGGGCTGCCGGTGTGTGGGAGGGGGGGGGGGGGGGGGGGGGGGGGGGTAAAGAGCGGGTGTTTTTGTCGCCTGTTCGCGACGCGTTTTTTGTTTTTTCCACCAAAAGTAAATAGTTTGCCGCTCCGGTTAACAAAATAGAGCGCACGCATTTTCGTCGTGTTATGAGTGTGAATTGCGTTTTTGCGCGAGAAAAATGACAAAGGTAGTGTTGCAAAGTGGTATTATAACAAAAATTCATGAGCTTTCTAAGTAACATATTTACGAGGAGAAGCAGAAAAAAAGTATACGTATTTAGCTTAAAAGAGTTCTTTTTTCTGCAAAAATAAATAAAAAGAAAAACATTACTACGTTACTAAATACGCGCAAAGTACTACCACATATATGGTTTTATCGGTATAGTGACTCTGTAAACATTTACGCGTTTGGAAATCAAGAAATTTTGTTACCATTCATTAAAGTAAAAATAACACCGCGCCACTCGAAAATATTTATATATATATAAAATATATCGCCAACGTGAAAATCGAACGTACGTGCGAGAACACACACTCGACCTCGCTATAACTTTCGTAATATCGTATATAGCCTCGAATGCTCCCCGATCGCAATAAATGAACTGATGATAAAGATAAAATTTAGTCGGCGGATAAAATCATACTTGCTCGCCGCCACTTACAATAAAACCCAATGGGGCACCACATCAAAGCGAATAGCTCGCCGTCGAGAATCCTTACCCCCCCCCCCCCCTCTTTCTTCTCCATTAGTCATTAGCCGCGAGAGAAGCAAAACAACGTATCTAATTTTGCCTCGAGCGCGTGTACGCGGAGAGAGCCACTCGGTACGCAAGCGAATATTCAGACAGACAGGAGAGGGAGAGAGAGCGCAAGAAAATTCCCACTGGGAGACTTTGAGTAATAATGGCCCGACTGCGAGTCGATTTTACACTCGCACGCGTCTAATCCGATTACGACTTGGCTCATGCGAGAGCCTAATTGCGAGAGAATTTTCGGCACGGAATCGATCGTAGCTGGGTGTAGTAGTAGATATTCGCCTGGATACATATATATATATATATATATATATGTACAAAGCTTTACAATCATAGACTCTTGCACGTGCTGAGGATGGTTTAATTGCGCGATGAATTTCCGACGGAGAATTCTTGAATGTTGCGTGCGTTGTTTTCCTCGAATTTTAATTTAAAAAAAAATAACTAAACTACGAGAAAAGCGCCTAATGTCAGTTCCATTCGTCCACAAAAATTCGCGTACATTTTAATTTCCCAACCCCCGGGCGTGCAGTTGAATCCATCTCTTCTTTCTTCCCCCTTCCTCTCGCTCTCTTTCTCCACGAAAATAAAACCATCAGGTGCTATATCATCGACAACCTCGGCAGCTTCTACATATAGCATCCGCAGGAATCGACGCAGCGAACTTTTGAAAGCATATCCGCGCGCGCGCACGTGTGTGTGGGAAGTGGAGAAAAATGGTAAAAGTTGGCGCGCCTCGTGTCGTCTCCTTCTACGGCGTCCGGTAAATTTTTCAGAAATTCCACCAGTGAGAAATGCGCGGTCGCGGCGGTGCCGTTAACGATCGCGAAAGAGCTTGTTTTTCGGATCTCGTTCTTCCTTCTTTTTTTTCTGCCAGTTTTCGAACGCACATGCGGCTATTTTGTGACGTGGGTCGCCGTAAAGTTTTTTGTATTTTTGCATTCAA
>JAPYZO010000125.1:0-11673 GCA_030522905.1 Torymus flavipes | reverse complement strand
TTGAATTTTTTATAGTCGGTGAAAACATTTATACATCCTATACTTTCCTTGTACTCATTAGAAGCCATTACCATAAAATCCTTCAGTGTGTAATAATACAATGCGTTGCAGTCAGTATATCAGTTTTACATTACGAACTGTTGTAAACAAAATTGCATTAAGGTGTGGTTATTTCCTGGCATAGCAGTACCTATCTCGGAATATTTATAAAACCTTTTGTATATCTCCTAAATGCTTCTGCAACATCTCAGCTAACCAAAAATTTCCGTTACTCCAAGGAAGTCACCCATACCCGCTTACGATTTTCCTCGATGTCGCTCTTAGTCGGGAAACAACCACTTTGAATCTTTCCAATCAAAATGCACACCACTGACTGCCTCGCATATACCTCGTTCCTCTTTTATAAACAAAAAGCCCTGTTAAAAACCGAGAGGAGAAAAAAACTGGCCTTTTACCTCGCATAACGAACGATCTAACACACTGCATGACGAAAAGTGTATAAAAATTGTAAAAATTGTCGCAGCCGCTGCGTGGGCTGCACGCGCGCCGCATTGTTATAGTGCGGGCCTGCTGTGGACCGCTGCGCTAAAATGCTCTTGAAATCCTCCTTCTAATTAAACCTCGAAGCGGTGAGGGCGAGTATTACTACTAAATCTATATTTTATATACATAATTAATGCATTGCCGTATAATATTAATATACACGCTATTCCAGTGTACACACACACACCTTTCCTTATACTGCGCTGTTATTACAATCGCATATGGATATATCTAGAACTCTTAGTTTTCTTTGTGCATTAGAAAAGCTATGAGCGTGAGAGAGCGTGCTTGGGTTGCTGTGCACCTTCACTAATATAACACACGATCGTATGTAATTGTCCCTTGAAAAACCTTCTTCTCAGATTCGCTCGGCTTGTTCCTTTTTATCTTTAAAATTTTCTCTCATCGCCAAAAGCTTTGTGTTCAGTCAACCTCTTAACTTCAACGTTATACGCTTATACTCGAGCAGCTCGAGTAACTGCGGTAGTAGTAACGTTATCTCTAAATGTTCAACCAAAACAACCGTATACAAAGCAAGAATCTTCGGGCCTCCGGTTACTAACGCGCGTGAGTCGTTATCTGAGAAGATCGTAATTATACCATGAATGTGTGTGCAGCGCGTCTATGCGCGGATTACAGATATACACGACTAAAGTACCGATCAATGACTCCTTCTCAAAGTACACAATGGACGCATGCATGTACACACGCGCACACGTTACGGAGAAAGGGGGTGGGTGGGAGGTGCGAATCATGATGCGGCCAGGCAAGAGGCAGCTAATGATATGCATTAAGCAGCGGCAATTGCTTAGATGTCATACTTACTGCCAGTTCGGCCCCCGTTAATGGAACTTAGCGCCCGGATTAATTCGTAATCTGCATCTCACCCGCAGCGGAAGGACTGGAGGGAGAGAATCAAATAGCTGAATAAGTTGGTAGCACGCGGCGTATGAATGCGCGAGGTTCTGTATAACTCTGAATTGCTTGATCAATGTAACTTAATAATTTGAAGGTATTATGTATTAATGACGTTTGATGAGTACCTACCGGTATTTTAAGAAAGGTGCGGCTATACGGTGGCATTTAGCTTCTTCAAACTTGATTTATTATTTATGGTATTGTATATAATGGTGGTTTTTAGTAACAAACTTTGTAATTTTAATATTAACATATGGATAAAAACGTGTTTCATAAAGCTGTCAAAGACATCAATCACGCCTATCCGTGACCTAAGTAGTACTTTTTTTCTAACCTCGCGGTGCAAAAAATGACACAAATAGGCGTGACAGCGGGCTTAGGTAAACGTGCTATAAAATAGCATACGATACTTGACCTAAGAAGCACTCTGCGCGGCGTAATTAGGGCCCGTGCGTAGCGAGGTGCAAAAAAGTGCTACTTACTCCACGACCAGTCGCAAGACGCCACGAAGCCTTGCGAATGCTGGATCTCCCGATTGTGACGTGGGACTAGTGTTTTATCTTTTTTGCGACAAAAGGAATGGACTTATCTACGAGACGTGACTTGGAGAGAAAGGTCAACCGTAGACCGAGCGCCCTCACTTACGAGAAGCTTATTACATTCCTGCAGGAGTCAGCAAGGACTTAAAAAACGATTGAGCTTACCAACTCCCGAGAGGAACGTCACAGCGACAGGCGCCGTTATGACGGGCACACGCGACCGAGGAGTACGCAGGCTTACTAAAACCATAAATGATAAATAGCTTTCGAAATTTCGTTAGCTCCGGCAACTCGCGTACAAGTTTTAAAGGCGAGCGAGCTTGAACTCAATAAAATTAGAAAAGCTCTCTCTCTCTCTNCGTCGCGCTAATTACTTACAGATAACCTTCCTCAAAAGTACTCCCGTTTCACAATGCTCGTGAAATGCTATTCAGCTGCTTTACGACACGTTTACGCGCTCGTGTATATATAGACAAAAATGTAGGCGCGTGTATGTGAAAATTAATGTCTCTTTGCTTTGGACAGAGAAATTAGGTGGTGTAAACTTTAGTGCTGTTATTATTCGCTTACAATTTTTAATTTCATCTTTGAGTATGTTTATTCTGTTTTCATTTCCAACAAATCTTCATTAAGCAACACAACTGTGTTATTTTCCTTCTCTTCTTCATCTAATCTCCTACTTTTACCAAGAAAACGAGATAAAGTATGCCGATTAATCACACGCAAGTTCTCTGATCAATAAATTCAATATCAAAGCTCGGAATAACCGAATTAAAGCATACCTTCTTTGTCTCCACCATCCTCTTATCGAAATAAGGCGAGCTGGAGCCAATCTTCCAACAAATTATTCACGATTCCGGGACGGTGCTTGTGTAAACGGATAGAATTTTGTTCTTCCATTATGTATGGAAATTCAATGTTAGAGCGAACAAAAAGAGCCATCACTCGAGAAATATAATATTTCGTCGGACTTACCGAATTATATACTCAAGTTTCTGTGATAAAGTCTCCCCCCAACCTAAAGTTTTGTTGAATTACGAATTTAGAATCTCAATCGCATTCTATGCCATAATAGCACGATTTTTTCGTCCAGAGCTTGGTTACTTACGCCATTTAATTATGACTACACGGTAAAACCTGTTGAGCCTTTCTCACGAAATTAATCATCGCCACGCATCACTGGCACGCCCGCAAGCAAGAGATCGATCCTCGGGACTTTGACGTTTACACGAGCATAAATTCCTCGTGCATGCGCGAGCGTGCAATCATCGTTGATGATTTGCGGACTCTGTCGTACACTATACAGTAGCTCGTGTCTTTTACATCTGGTACATTACTGTAGATTCTTGAAACAATAAGTTGTAACACATTAAACCCTTCTATTAAATAGTATTCGGGTCTCGGTGATATCAAGTAAAAAAAACATTACTTTTTCAAAAACGTTTCAGAAAGGCAAAGAGGCCTTCGCCTCTCCGCCAGTGTAATAACACATTTTCGAAAATTCCCAGTCGGCAAATTCGAGGCCCCAAATCCACACCAGAATCTTGCATAGCCCTCACTGTGGGGATGCGCGTGTAAATTCGATATTTTTCCTGGAACCCCGGAATCTTCACGGCGTAATAATGTAAATATTTGAGGGCTGCGCGCCGGATTCCCCTGGCGCCCGCTGTGGCGGCCGAGATCAAAGAAACGGAAACCGCCGGCGCTCGCCAGAAAGAGAGAGAGAGAAGGGAATGTGCATAAGATAGTTTTAGAGGTGAATTCAGCTCGACAGTGTGCGAGGAATTTTTACGATTCTAGTACCCTTGATTCTGGAATATCATTTCGAAAATATTTCTCGCTTATATCAAATTAAATTAATCGCATTATAATTCGCTGTCGTAGGCCAACTCGTTACATTAGGCCGCGAGCCGCTCGTGTAAACACTCGTTAAATGAGCAGATCGCGCGGCTGTTAAGCGACGACTCGCCTTTTTTCCGGAGCGTGCATGAAACCAACAAAAGAATACATTAAACCGCGACGCGCGGCAACATGTGCGCTGTAGTCACACCGATTACGCATTCACTTTGTGCACTGGCGGAAAACGCGTCTCGCGGTATAAGCAATTGGCATAGAGAGGTGCCGTGAAATCTCGCGTAGGCTGGATAGTTTCAATTATTGACTAATTATTTTCAAGTGGGTGTACGGGTGCTTGCTGGAACTGTAAATAATTTATGGAAAAATATAATATTTAGTTTCTGGAATAAATAGAGGTGTAATTTATTTCCCGCGTTTTACATTGCACGTATAGAAACTAAAAAGAAAATATATTTTCCATTAAAATGTAAATTGTATGTTTTTTGTAACGGTGACTGTGTGAAAAAATGTATCTAAAAATTCGTTCCTATGTACAGAAAGAATTCAATATTTTATTTCACGCGTCTATCCAGCCGACTAATTCAATCCTCAAGCTCGAAGAGACTTTATTCGTCTCTTTGAAACTCGCCAATTCCGATGCAAATCCACACCATCATGTTTAAGCTACTCCCGCAGTGTTGCTTCGAACCAGACCAGCGAATCGTCCCTAAAATTTCATTATTCCCATGTCTGTACAATAAAAACGCCAAAAGTATATTATTTCGTGACGATAAATTGAATCTTTTACCCGAATATGACTCTCTCTCTCTCTCTCTCTCTCACTCACTCCTTGTAATGCATTTCCCCGAAAGAACGTACCTACCCCACATATCCACGTGGCACGTGGCACGTGCTTCTAGCTGCCACATTTTTACTGTCTCCCTCTCTCTTGCGTCTCTGTATAATGCAGCCGCACGACTAGCACAGGCACGGCCGATTTTACGTCCTCCTCTCTGTAAAACTGGTACGCGCACGCATGAATAAATCGGCCGGTAGGGGGCTAAACTGCGCGCGGGCAAACACGCGAATAATTCAGAGTCCGAGTGCGGCCAGTCGAGTGGCACGTACGCGAGAGACTTCGGCTAGCGCGCGGGCGAAGGTTCTTAACCTTTATCGGCGCAGAGAGAGAGACCAGCGACTTTCTCCGAGTTATGAAGTCGCATTTGCGGACTTTTCTGCCTAGCTTTATGAGACTTTTTAAGACTCTCGTGTGTTTCCGTGATTCTGCCACCGGTTATATGGCTGTGCTCTTCGCGCTCGAGTCCGATGCTGTATACGGGCTGGATCGTAACATTTTTATCTCGGATTTTTCGTTTGTTTAATATACTGTAGGCGACGCTCGTTGAAATCAATTTCCGCTGGTGTTGTTTGAAACTGCTTTTAGAAAGTTTATACAAAGTCACGTGAGCCTCAACTGAGCAAAATGTTGAAAATATTATTCGAACATTCGTTTGTTTTGTATTTTGTGTAGTGAATATATTTATATCGTTAACGTAAAACACTACATTGAATTAATCGAGAAATTAGTACACGCAGGCTTAATTTATTCACAATGCATTTTTCCACGGTTTTACGATGAAAATCCTCGCATTCATTCCTCGGCGCGTGTATGTTATACAAACGCATCGGATGTATATGCGGCGCGCGACACCTATTCGCTAAATGCGCGTATATGCAAGCACACGCGCTAATCCTCGCGAAGGGGAATGGGCGTCAATTAATATTCATCAGGCCACGGGGGGCCGTGTCCGCAGGGCCGCGTGTCGCACACGCGGCGAGACAATGCGAGCTGTGGTTGTTAACTCCCTCTCTCTCTCTCTCTCTCTCTCTCTCTCTCTGTCTCTCTCTCTCTATCTCCCTCTCTCTCTCCCTCCCTCTCCCCCTCTCTGTCTCGCGCGCGCTTAACAAATCGTTTTATCGGTCATGATTTTTCATTTTTTTTTTCTAGAAATTTCGTTTTTGGCATAGGAAATTGTAAAGGCATCTTATGAATTTTGGAAGTCGCGCCGAGGAGTAAGGAGAAAAGCTCTACAGTTTTCTTTTCGTAGAAAATTTAAACCAACGCTATGGCTTTAGAGCTTTCTCGACGCGAATGAAAATGTAAAGCGTTTTTGAGCTTCGTCCCCATAACATCCAGGAGAAAATTAGTTTTCGTGGTACTTTCCCGTAAAAATTCAAACAGGTATGGAAAGATAAAAGAAAGTTTTATATACCCTTTACAGTAGATTCTGATTCAACCAAAGCTTTTCTAAAGGTTGTGAGATGACGGTGACTTTCCCGGATTTCCGCAAAATCTAGTCAAATCAAGTGAATCAAAAACTGTATTTAGTAACATTTGTTCGTATCCCTTTCGATCTTACTTTGAATTTTCTTCAAAACTTATCGCCAATGTTGCTATTTTTGTAAAGAAAACTTCAGGGGATGTTATATTCCAGTAGAATCGCACTGCTTTAAGCTTTTGATTGACAAAAGATTTTTACAAAAATGGCAAACTTAGAATATCTAATAACTTCTAGAAAAGCTTAGATTCTGAATAAGAATCTCTTAAAAATTGAAAATTCTTATTTCCCGAAGACTTGTATTGCCAGACGAAGCACAAACTAGTATCATTAATTTCAAGCTGTAAAGTAAGGTGAACGTTAATGTTATTCATATAATCCAAGAAAAAAGAAAAATGGCGAAAAGCTAAGAAAGCCTGCAGCAATATACGTATAATAACATACCTGTCGCAACACCTTTCCTATTTATTATAATCTTAATGTGACCAACACATACATGTAGAAACACATTATGTTCCCGTCAGCTTCTGTCCTTATTTTCTTGCCTTATATCCTCTGCGTATGCAAATTTCGCATTTGTAAATTTTTTCAGTCGACTTTGTTTCTTTTTATTGTGAAGGTTACCTCCTTTGTGGATGAAAATTGTACTTTGCAGCTTAGAATGTTGAAGAAAAAATGGGGACAGGAAACAAGGAGTTTGTTTGATTTCATTTTTATTTTTGATGCTTTTTTTCTAAGAAGGTGATTCAGGTAGTCTCAATATGCTTAAATACAATCGATTAACGATTTGAACTTTTCTTAATCAAGTAAGCAAGTGATGATCGGGTTTTCTGAAATTACTGTGAATTAATGCAATTCTGATAAAGCAGAGAGGAAAAGAGAAGTGGAAACTTATTGGTCTTCAGTTCTTTTTTGTCCTATCCCTCAGAAGTTGCATTAAGCCTTGGAGAAAAGGATTGAAAATTAAATAGCCTTGAGTAATTTTCTGAATTGAGAGTAATTAACGTTTCAATTTAAAAACACGACCTTCAGTAAAGCAAATTCTTCCACCTTACCTCTTTAGATTGCGCTTCCTATAATATCATCCAATATATCGTAAACGTAAAAGAAAAGATTGCGTTTGAATAGAAATCCAATTAAGTTTCCAAAGGTAGTTTTTTCAATAGTCACATAAATGTTTATAGTCTTTACGTCATTTATAGTAATGATGAAAAATGCGTAATGCGAAAAATCATTTAATCTTGGAATAAACGATTTTTTGCAAATGATTCCAATTAAAACTCAAATCAAACGAATGAAAACGCTTTTGAGCGCTTGATATTACATTTAAGTCACTGCAAAAGTCATGATAAAATATTAAAATTAAAATTATTTATTAAATATTTGCACGCCAATTGTGCTTTAATAACTATGAAGAATTAAAAATGTAATTATTGAATTTGTGATATATCTAATGCGTTATGTACAGAGGAAATTATCGAGGCCCACCACGTTGGCTCAAAGCCAATCCGGTATTAATATATTAACGAAATCTTATATAATGAAATTTGATTTGACAAATTACCCTTCATTATTTTAAAAATAATTGAATTCACTGCCAAATTTCTGTTTAAAAAATACCGCTCAAACATAATTAATTGTAATGATCGATGCCCTACGTTTAATAAATATTTAATAATTAATGTTTAATTTATATGCTATACTTGCGTATAATATTTACATACGTATAAAGCCATTTGGATTAACAATTTAAAAAGCTCTCTATTTCCATGTGTAAACTCACCGTCGTGAAAAAGCAATAGTACGGAGGAAAACAAGACTATTAAAAGCACAAATAAAAACTGGAAAAGTATTTCTAATAACCATTTTAAACAACCGTAAAAAAGAATGCGATAAAAAAAGTTTGTTTCGCGTGTAGGAATCGTTTAAATTCATTTAAAAACTTATCTCGTTAAAACTGGAAAAAAAATTTTCTGGCATGAAATTCGTGCAAATCAGAGAAAAGGAGAAAAAGTCCAAACATTCGTGTAATCTGGTTAATGATAAAAAACTGAACTGTGCAAGAATTTGTAAAAAGTTATAGATTTTAATGTCCAAAGTTATTATTTTTAATGTACTCGACAAGTTTTATCCAGTGTTCAGCATACTTTCGAGTTGACCCTTGTGATTCTTAACTGATATAACAGGAAAATGTTTGATAATATTTTTTTTTCATCCACTTTGAATAGATAGGTGCCGAAGTACTACACTCACTAAATAAGTATCTATAGCATGGGAAACAAACGATCGGGCTGACACTTTTAGCTTTTTACTTATCGCACTTGCGCAAAAACATGCCAAAAATTAATTTTCCTCTTTTCCTTCAGACACAAGCGATGTATTATACTTTCGTCTCACTGGTTTCCATTCGTTAAATATCCATTCCTTTGCCTATGCAATGCCTAATCCTATGCCGATTTTGCTGTTTGCTTATACTTTCTGCATTAACAGGTCTCGCCAAAAGCAAACTTTCCGTAAGAAATTTAGATAAATAACGAAAAAATAACGAAAGTTGCCTTTTACAAAACTAAAAAGTCAGACTACCTAAAACACGCTGCAATTTTTTCATAAGAGAATCCGCTGAAAATATTCCGACAAACCTAAATCCCACAAAGCACAAAAAGAAACCCGACTCCTGCGGTCAGTCGAGACTGCGGTGTACGGTCATTTCCCATTCTCCCTTCGATCCGTTCGCGCTCAACCAACCGGCGTTAAATCTCGAGAGAAAAATAAACCGGTATATCTTGGCGTACCACCTCGTAATTCATGCATTATATTCCTCCCCCTCTTCTCTCTTTTTACGCCTTTGCAGCTGCTGCCTCGCTCGGCTGCAACTTTGACGAGCCTCGAAAACACTTTGCCGTTCCTACACACCGCTGCTGCAAGTTTATGCTTTATTCCTTTCCGGCGTTCGGCCGCAGTCGTCGATGGTTTTTACCCGAAGACTCGGTATAGTAGTGTCTTATGTGGAGTAGTGCTGCACCTTTTGTATTTCTTATGGTTCGAGGGCTACGTTACGAAGTAGCTTGCAGCGGTTATGAACGAAACTTGGGGTATTTTATTTTTCTTGATAAAAAAGATTTTCTTCACAAAGAAGGGAATACATGCGTCTAGTTCTCACGTATGCACACCTAAATTTATCAAATCCAAGACATTTCAAAATAAAACATTATCCGAGCTACACATTTACCCTGAAAAATGTCGACTTTGTCAACGAGAACTGATTTATTAACCACACGGCGATATCGCTCGGCAGCACCTCCGCGGACAAGGTTAGAAAGAAGCGTGAAAAGAATGACAGTGCGCGAGATTAATGAGCGCACACGCGCTCGCGATAAGACGCGCGGCTCTCGCTCTTTTGCATCCGCAGGGCTATTTATTACGCGAGGACCAATCTTCATTGTTCGCGAGTCGCTGGTGAATCTGCAGTTCTTCGTACCGCCGACGCCATTTAAACGCCCTGGCGATGTGAAAATTATGCAGAGCATCAATAGCTGAGAACCCTTTACGAAAGCACCATAAAGCTGGGATTTCAATATACTCTTTTGCGAGATCGACAATTTATTCCAAGTATACAATACGACGATATGTAGCTAGAAGGGGCGTAAGATCGATATATTAACGAGGAAAAGTGTGGCAAAGATGTATTTTGTTAACGAATTGTGAAGTTGTATCAGAAAAGCATATATATATAGAACAATGGAGCGCCGCGGTCCAAAGTAGATTTAATACAATTTCGCGGCTCCTGTCTCGCTATTGTCCCCTATTTCAATAAAAAAAAAGAAGAGAAAGAAAGCGAACCTGCCGAATGAAAATGTTCTCTTCTCCATTGAACGATTTTAATTAGCGCGACGTGACTCAATTATGCCTTTGAATTATTTTAGAACTATTGTGCTCGGCGTTGCGGCACGTATACACGCGGAGATTATTCCACACGCTCGCTTTTTTTTTCAATAGATTTATTTTGACGTGAGATTTATTGTCCCATCGGTCGCGTTTATTTGTTCCGATATAACGTGTTCTGTCATTGTTAAAACTATCTCTGCGAAGTATTTGTATTTTTGCATTACTCGATAATTAATACCGAGTTTTAATTGTCATTTTAATTTGGCGAAAATTATTGAGTCTTTGTTGAGCGACACGATTCCTCGGGAAATGCGTTAGTATAGTGGTTGCTGTTGTGAGGCATTGATGATGATGTGCGCCTCTGTAATAATTTTAAATTTCATTGAAAAATACATGTTCCAATTAAAAGGGCTATATTTATTGTGAACAATGAGTTAATTGAGTTCCGAGTGGAGTTCAAAGAAATTTATTTCAAAGAGATATCGTCCATTCATTATTTGCAGAGGGTAGACATGCAAGTAGTATAAACATAGCTATAGTCGGACATACCAAAATTATCAGCGCGATTATTTCAAATACATCGTACCCGTCGTTAAAAATTTGTAACGGAAACGCGAAACACACCAACTTCATAAATCTCTCTTATTTCTCGTCGAAACATTTCGAGAGAAAGAAAGCCAATAACTCATCGAACGATTGGACGCGGCTTAAATTCGAAAAATTCGCGCAATCCCAATGCATTCGCGCTGATTTATTTCTTTCGTGTTTCGCATTATTAGGCTGATGTGTTGATCTTGTAATTTTGGCCACGTATATATACTGTTGGCGTTGTGATATCAAATTTGATCCTCCGTTAACGAGCCCGGCAATTATGGTATCTCTGATGCCTTCGCTTCACTCTTCTTTCACTCTAATGAATTGATGCATGTCTGGGCACGTTAGTTTCGCGTAATACAGAAGACTTAACTCATGGCCTATATAGGCTGGTGATCCAACAAAAACAACGACTCATTTTCTTCTTTTATTTCGACGAAAATATAAATCGTAGATCACGTAAACATTCTTTAATTTCAAAATGTTCGAAACAAAATGAGTTCTTTTTATATACTTGATATTCGAAAATTCAGCAATTCGTTCAAACAAAAGAATAGCATCCCTAAAAGTTAAGCCTCAATTAAAATGCAAATTAATATATATTCGTTTGTATAATCAAAGATAAAATACGCAGAATGATAGCTCTCCATGCGCTATAAAAATCGAAAGGCCGCCCACAGTGCGCTTTTTCTCCCTCCTTGTACCTTCGTTTTTATACGGTTCGTCATTAATGGACTGCTCGGAGCGCGTACATACACGGGCGTACTTGTACGTATACGTGTACTTCCTTGCTTTTTACGGCGTGTCTCGCGGGATTCATTTGAAAATTCCTTTCTGTCTCTCTCCCTCTCTCGACCCGGGGAATATTGGCCGGGTGCCAGACTATCCACTCGGAGAGAAAGTTTAAGGACTGCCCGCGGTTAGCTCGTTAGGCGTGCGCATGACTTTTTGATACCCTTTTAATTACTGTTTAAACTCAGCTTTTTCGGCGGCGAGAGCGGTAGGTGTGTATGTACTAG